>BSQZ01000013.1:6952281-7242281 GCA_033239005.1 Lamellibrachia satsuma | reverse complement strand
TTCCATTCATTTATTGTCCTCTGTGAGAACGAGTGCTTCCTGATGTCCAATCTACATTGATCCTTTACTAATTTTACCTCATGTCCTCTAGTTCTGCTATCCTTCTTGAGTGAGAAAAACATATTTCTATCAATATTTTCATACCCATTCAATATCTTAAAAACTTCAATCTGATCTCCTCTTAACCTCCTTGTCTCTAGAGTTGTTAAACCACATTCTTTCAGGCGTTCTTCATAACTAAGGTCTCTAAGTTCTGGAATAATTTTAGTTGCTCTCCTTTGTATGCGTTCCAGCGTATCTATATCCTTCTTACGATATGGTCTCCATGCTTGTATACAGTATTCTAAATGAGGTCTAACTATTGCTTTATAAAGAGGTATAATTAACTTTTTTCCCTTGTATGTTATGTTTCTTCTAATCAATCCAAGAATTTGATTACCCTTTGAAGCTGCAATTCCACACTGCTCTTAAACTTTCATATCAGCGCTTATTGTAACTCCTAAGTCCTTTTCTTTTACAGACGTACCCAGAACAGTATCTCCCATTTTATAGTTTACATTGAAGTTCCCATGTCCTGTATGTAGGCATTTACATTTCCCAAAATTGAACAGCGTCTGCCATTTCTCAGACCATTTCACTAATCTGTCTAGATCGGTTTGTAAATGTTGTTTATCACCATCAGTATTAACCTTTCTAAACAGGTTTGTGTCATCCGCAAATTTCAGTACGTTACTTGTTATACTGTCGTCCAAGTCATCGATATATATTAAGAATAATATAGGTCCTAATACTGATCCTTGAGGTACCTCACTCAAAACCGATTTCCAATTTGAAACTTCTCCATCTACTACAACTCGTTGTCTTCTGTCAGTCAGCCATTCTTCTATCCAGTCAGTTATGCTATCCCCGACACCATGGGCTTTTAATTTATGTAGTAATCTTTGATGTGGCACTTTGTCAAAAGCTTTCTGAAAATCTAAGTAGATAATATCTACTGGCGATCCCACGTCTATCCACTTAGTGATTTCTTCCAAAAAACATAACATATTTGTTAAGCATGACCTCGCTTTAAGGAATCCATGTTGAGATGAATTTAATAATTTATGCTTAACGAGGAAGTCCACCATATGGTCTTTAATTAACCTTTCTAATAATTTACAAATCACTGACGTTAAACTCACTGGTCTGTAATTCTCTGACTTATTTCTCGAACCCTTTTTATATAATGGTATGATGTTTGCTTCTTTCCATTCAAACGGAACAACTCCCTCTTTTAATGACAAGTTGAATACTCTTGCAAGTGGTATACTGATTTGTTATACTGTTTCCGTTAGTAATTTTGGAGGAATCCCATCCACTCCCGGTGATTTGTTATCCTTCATCGGCTTTATTTTATTAGCTACCAATTCTGGAGTTACAACTAACGGACCTAAATAGTCAGATTTAGCCCCCTGAAATTTAGCATCAGCAACTGGTAATAATATTTTCTTTGGTAAACACTGAACTGAAGTAACCATTTAGGTCTTCCGCCATTAAAAACCCCTGTGATACTATATTTCCAGCACTGTCTTCTAGAGGTCCAACCTTGTCTTGTACGTTTTGTTTACTCCTGACATATGCATAAAAACTCTTGCTGTCATGTTTTATGTTACATGCTAGTTTTTGCTCATAGCTTCTTTTAGATTGTCTGGTTTCAGTTGTAGCTGCATTAAGTGCCTCTTTGTAATTTGCATAGTCTTCTTCCTTTCTGGTATGCCTATAAACCCTCCCCATAGTTTGTTTTAACACTATTTTTCTAACAGCCTCTTTTGACAAGTGTTTCTTTCTACACCGTTTTCCTTGTTTTTGGAAGGGAACAAATTTATCGATGATACTCTCAATTTCATATTTTAGAATATTCCAACATTCAATTGCGGTCTTATTCATCAGCATGTTATTCCAATCTAGCTTTGCTAAGTATTTTCTCATATCTTTGTAGTTACCTTTGTGGAAGTTTCTCTTGTATGCTTTCTTATTTTTACTTTCTGATTTTACATTGATGTCAAAATGTATTTGATTATGGTCACTATTACCCAATGGTTAAAATAGTTTTACATTGTCCACTAATTCTTTTTGTGATGTCAAAACTATATCTAATACATTTTCTCCCCTGGTTGGTTCTAGTACGTGCTGAGTAAGAAAGCTATCCTGGATTAAAAATAGAAATTGTTGGTCCTCAATCCCTGTGCTCTCTAGAGAATTCCATTGTATGTGTCCATGGTTAAAATCTCCCATTATGATACATTCCCCTTTACTAACTTCCTTTATAGCGTTTTTTATTTTTGTGTTGTCCTCTTCGTTTATGTTTGGACTTCGGTAAACTAATCCAACAGTTAATTTTGAATATCCTGAAACAATTTTGCACCAAACAGCTTCATCGCAATCTGCATCCCTTTCTAGTTTTATTTCATAAGCCTGAATAGATTCTTTAACATATAAAATAACTCCCCCGCCCCTTCTTCCTATTCGATCTTTAGTAGATGCTGGTATGATATATGATGAGCACTGGGTGCTGTACAGTATAAACACTGCTCCTCCAGTGGGTTCTTGCCATGCAAGAGCATGAATATCACTGGCATCACTGTATCATGTGTCAACTGATAAGGGGTCAGCAGTCTTGTTTTACTAAAGGGTGTTCTATTTATGTATGTGACGCATACATAATTTCCGTCACACTGAGAACCCCAATCTGCATCCAGGCGATGTGTGCGACAAACAGTGGCGCCACAGCGCGGAACCTGGATAATCGAGGCTAGATTCGAAGATGTGTGCGACAAACGGTGGCGCCACAGCGCGGAGCCTGGACACTCGGGGTTAAGAAGTATTACGAGAAATATTGAGAATTAAAACTTCCACTCCGAAGATGGTGTTAGACACGAAGAAGAGTTCCTTTATGAGATGACACATAGGGTATATCGTTTTGACAGTTTTCTTCACAGAGAAATTCCTCACGAAAGTGCCGGGATACCAATTAGTCCTGTTACCGCAGATTGACCCATCTATCCAGTCGGTTTTGCTTTTGTAGCTTTGACTGTGTAGTAACTTTGTAAGTGATTGGTTTATATCTGCAACGCATTTGCTGGTTGTGTAGTTTTTATTTAATCACCAGTTGTATGGGAACCAATATAAATTACATTTCATAGCAATGTATAAATTGTTTCAAATTTATTTATATTAATTATTTGATGGTGTGCCAAATTGTCGAATCAACGAGCGATAATATGAGGTATTAGTCCACGAGGGAGACGCTGCCACTGGGTCTTGGACTTGGGAGCCAGTGGCTGTCACAGTCGCCCGGTACAGCGAGTGTAATTAACGCTGTAAGTCTATATGTGACATAACCTTATTCAGGTAATCGTTTACCTAACTGGCCTAAATTATTAGGGCTTTATGCCGTCGGTTTTTCCAGCATTTTAGTACCTGAATGCTTTCCTTACATCATTCCGCATATGTTCCAGTAAAAAAAGTTCATGTATTCTTTAAAAATATTGTGTTTTAGGCCACTTTTAATCAGTTTTACACACCAAAACAGCGGAACCGATTGCACGATAAACATGGCGCGTGTGCGATTTGCGCATTAGTCACGCCACCGTGCCATCAGAACCGCGAAGGCGATGTTTGCGTGTATTGGGCATAAAATTACGCAACGTAAAAAAATTAAGAGAACAAATTGAGAAAATATTGATGTTGCAAATACTATTTGTATGAAAATTGTGTGGTCGATATTAGATGTTATGCGCATGCGCAACTATCAGGGGACATATCATTGTTAATATAATTAAATTTAAAAGAATGCATGAGTTAAATTTGTTGTTTGGTGAACAAAGGTTATTGTTTTTGTAAGTAAAAATATACTGATGATATTGTATGTCATGCGCATGTAACTTTAAGGATGGCGGGAAGGAGTACTTTAATTTAATTAAGTAATTTTTTATAAATTTAAGTAAATTTAAATAAATTTACTATTTAATGTACTCTCTACATTAACATGTTCATTTAAATAATTTACAAATAATTAATTAAATTATATGCATATTTTGGGAACACCAAATACACATTTAGTTTTTTTTATTCTAAACTGGTGAGTTACTAACCACATATGTATTGCTTGTCACGTACATGCTGTGTCTATGTGCAGTTGTAGTATCACCGGATTTGTCTGAATACACATTTCTTGATCGAATGACTGATAACACATTCACAGCTCACATCCAGCGGATACACATTCCTGTGCATTCAATGTGACGGTTATGCGCCCGTCATGGCAGTTCATGCAAATGCTACACAATTTCTTTTGGGCAACTGCTTCGGACCGAGGCCCTCGGTGTGTGGAAGAAAGCCACACGATGTAAATACTTATTAAATAGTTTTATTATTTAGGCTTGTACAAGGATTTCCTACAGCAATTTACCTTATTTCTGCATGCGCCTACATATATATTATATATATATATATATATATATATATATATATATATATATATATATATATATATATATATATATATATATATATATATATATATATATATATATATATATATATATATATATATATATATATATATATATATATATATATATATATATATATATATATATATATATATGAAGCGTTAATCGGAACAACAATAACAAGAAAATTGTATAAAGCCTGTTCCGGATTAGCCATAGTACAAGTGGTGTACTCGCACTCAGCACTCACCCCCCCCACAGTAAGGATGTGTAAAAAAAAATTACTATGCAAATATAGGTTATTACATATAACGCATGTTGTATTTTTGTGTAGTTATGTGAGGAGGTTTTTTAGTTTTTAGTTGCCATTTAGGTGGGGGTATGATATTCGGGGAAAGTGTGTCTGTATACCTACAATACCCTCTCCGGAAAAAAAGAAATGTTTGTTGTGATGTGAAGCTAGGTCTACTGATTTTGTATAATAGCAGGTGTAAAGATCATCTAATACGCAATTAGCTACATCTTTGGTATTTCTCCTATTCAATACATATGAAGTGGCAACATGTACGTGACTGAATTATTTTAAATAAACAAGTTGCAAAAAAATTATGTTGCATTACTGCAATGTCAAAATAATAATGGTTGTTAGGGGTTTTGTCCGTGAGGAGTTATGTCCATACTCCATTTGTAACAATATTTAACAAGATGACCATCCATGGCAAGCGGACAAGGACACCACCTATACAGAGTGTCCACCTAACTGTCATTTTCACGCTAGCCTCCTGATGGGGACAGGCTTTTAATTGAAGCCGTTCGTTCGTTGGTGATCACTTCACTGATATGAGTTCCAGATTTCAAGCAGTGGACCAGTGGTAAGCTTACTGTCTTTAACATATGTTTCAATAAACCGCCAAGCAGCAGAGCAGTATGAGTTACACCAGCAGACAACTTTAAAAACCATTGTTTGCGACCTTTTCATTCAAATAAATATAACATAAATAAGAAACTGTTACAATGTAATGATAATGAAAAGTTATGTAGTACCATAATGATTATAATACATTTCTGTTTTTACGTAATTATTGTGGCAAGGATACTGAATATTCTATGACGACTCCATCCCTTTAAGAAAGCTAAATAACTGTAAACTGTTGTGTTTTATTTATTACACGTCAAAATTACACTAGCAGTTACAATAGTGTAGCACGTCAGTTAATTAATTACTAAAATGTTAATTATATATTTTGTTGAATGTATGTATGCGCAATGAAAGGATGCTTTTATTTAACATGTATTACGAGAAAGTAATTAATGTTATTTAATATGAACAATTAAAATTGTTTCTGAGCTATATCTTCTTCCCATTAATCACTGACAAGGCGGTACTACATCACGATTTCTCTGCAGGATATTGCTGCGAAAACGGACAACACAGAATACAAGTTTGATCAGGCCTGCCGTACTTAATCAACGGGTCAATGAGGCACATATCCTCTTCGATCGTTCAGTCGCGGTACTTCGACGTTCATTCCGCTATTCTTCGGTAGTACGACTCATGATATTGAAGAGAGTACACGACGCTTTCTACGAATACGCAACAAGGCGTGTGCGACTGAGATGGACGACTTTCTTTTAACCTTGATCCTTCTTTTACAGAATGTCGAACGACGATCAGTATATTTTTTATTACAAAAACAATAATCTTTGTTCACCAAACGACAGATAATTTAACCCATGCATTCTTTTTAATTTAATTATATTAACAATAACATGCAATGAGATGGTCCCTTGTAATATTTGCAACATCAAATATTTCAATAAATAAAATATTAAATATTACGTTAGAAGTGGCTGTATGTGCTCTGCAAATGTTGTGTTTAATATGAAAACTGTGGAGAATGTTTTAATTTTTTTCTAGAATTTCTTCGTTTGAAACATTTCTGGAGCCTATTTTCTCAAATTTTTCTCTTCATTTTTTTTAAGTTGCGTAATTGTACGCCCAATACACACAAACATCGCCATCGCGGTTCTGATGGCACCGAGGCGTGACTAATGCGCAAATCGCACACGCGCCATGTTTATTATGCAATCGGTTCCGCTGTTTTCAGGTGTAAAACTGATTAAAAGCGACCTAAAACACAACAGTTTTAAAGAATACATGGATTTTTTTACTGGAGCATAAGCGGAATAATGTAAGGAACGCATTCAGGTACAAACATTATGGAAAAACCGACAGCATAAAGCCTTAATAATTTAAGACAGTTAAGTAAACGATTACCCCTGGCCTTAGGCTTGGCCTTATTCCAAGTTACAATACCGTTTTATGACTGTTGACGTTGCACACACTACAGGCCCTATAGCTTAGACTTAGGCTAAGCCTTAGCCAGAAATAAAATCTTGCCAGTCTTGAACATTCTAAAAGGTGTAACCTTAAACGCGCGAACACGCGCGAATGGCTTAAGCCGTTCGCATCTATGACACTGACAGCCATTATTTGCTCAAACAAGCTAATGCTTGTTGATATCATGACAACCATTATTGGCCCATTTTGGTTTTTGCACTGGTAATCCAATGCAAGTTGAGCATATGTCAAATGACAGCCATTACTGGCCGAATTACATTTTCTCAACGGCAGGCCAAGTCCGGTTTAGCCATTGTTGGTCCAATCGAGTTTTACTAGCTGTGCTGCAAGGTTGGCATTATCACCTGCACAGTAGTAATACTAATGGAAGAAGCCAACACACGAAAGGTCGTAAAAAAGTATGTAGAAACTTTATTTTAAATATATAAACATGGAAGTAATGTTTGAAACATCTTAATACTTTAAGTACATGCATGCAAATACGTCTAATATGAACAAATATGATTATAATCACAATAAAAATCAAGTGCTTGATACTAAAAGTAAAACAATACAACAAATAAAAATCAAAGGTATAGCACTCAGTAATATAATTCGTTTTGAAAGTAATACATTGAAACATTAATTCTTTGATAAAACAGCAGTCATCCAGACCGAGCACTGCCTAGGGCTACGCCATGGCTATGCCTAGCCCTAGGCTATGCCATGGCTATGCCTAGCCCTAGGCTATGCCATGGCTATGCCTAGCCCTAGGCTATGGTTATTGGATAAAAAAACAATAGGAATTTACTAGACTGAACACAGCCTGATCGTTTGTGGTGTGCCTGCAGTTTGAGTTTTCTTTCAGCAACCGGGAAACTGCTGTCGATAGTAGGGTCTACATGCTGATTATGGATGTGAACCGGAGCCCGAATCAGACACAAAGTTAACCGCGATCGCACTTGGCCACTGCAGAGTGCCAGCAGTGGGCGACAATACAGGAGCGTCTTGGTTACTAGTGGCAGACACATCAACATTACGGGTCTCCACCAACGTAACAAAGGATGCTGACTCACACTGTTCAGGGACAATTGCAGGGACGCTGCTTTTGTTCACGTTTATGAAAAAGGCATCGATTGTCGTGAACTTTGACATATCGCATATTTTCACTCACTCTCGCTTGGCAGGTACCACTTTGAACTTGCCCCACGACGTCCGAGTGACGGGACTGTTTCTTCAAATGAGAGGGCCAATGGATAGGCACTGAGAAAGGCCATAGACATGTTTTTCCCAACCATTGACGTACACGATTGCAATAAATAGAGATCAGCCGCAGTGTCATTATTTTCCAACGATGTCAAGGTTAAAAATATATAGTCTTATAGATCGGTGATATTCGCTATTCTGCCGCCGACAACATTCGTCGAATCACGACCGCGTCCGCTAAGCCTAAGAGTCAGTAAGACAGATCAAACAATTTTATTATGAAAAATATCATCTTGTAAAAAGAAAAACCCGTCTTTTATTTTTGTTTTACCCGTAGTCGTCAGACATTTTCCCGTCTTCAAGATGGGCAGACGGGTATCTGGCTAAGGTCCTGACACACTATGACTATGTCCTAATTCGTGATGTCTGGAAATTAGATTGGACATTCTCAGTGTGTGTCATATAATGGAGGAGCAGAATAAAGAGAGAATGTAACATGAAACAAATATACAACATAACTTTGTTAACCTATCATTTGTTGAACTGCGAGCCAGGTCCTACCTGGATGTAAACACACAAGCTGTACTTGCATTAATAATTTTTCTCTTGCCATTTCAGATATCTCCGGGGGGGTTATCAATATCCCATCTCCCCGCTGTTTTGGTGGCCAACCTCCCACCAATTTTTAGAGTCCCCCACCCACCAATCTCACCTCCCACCTATTTTTGAGGCCCACCTCCCACAATTTTTTAGGACCAACCTCCCACTTCCTGCCACCCCTCTACTGTAGGGCATGTATGTGAGAGCATATTCACCTGTTTATAATGCAGCACTGAATATGAAACACCATGTCATTTACATCATACATCTTTTGTGTAGGTGCTGACGGTATCCCTGCTTAGACGACCATGTCGACAGCACCCAGTACCCAGAGCAGCGAATTCAAACCAGACATCAAACAACTATCTAGACTTACTCCCAGTCCACTGGAGAACACATACAGATGCGTTGCCAATGAAGCACCATTTGTAGAGTGTGGTGATTCGGAGAGCCCTGTGTACTGTCCCTCTCGTCCTTGGAAAAAGTACAAATGTGACACGTGTGGAGCAAAGTTTGTACAGAGTTGTCACATGTGGAGACATGTGCGCACGCAAACTGCAGAGAAACCTTACAGATGTGACGTCTGTGGTAAGCCATTTGCTCGGGAAAATGAAATGAATAGCCACATCCGCATTCACAATAGAGAGAAACCTTGCACAGATGATGTCTGTTTGAAGCCATTTGCTAAGAAATATGACATGAATAAGCATTTGCACACTCACACTGGAGAGAAACCTTTTAAGTGTGATACATGTGGGACACGATTTTCACACAGTGGTCATCTTTGGAGTCATGTGCGCACTCATACTGGGGAGAAGCCGTACATATGTGACAGTTGTGAAGCTCAGTTTGCCCATGCTTGCACTTTAAAGAAACATATGCGCACTCACACTGGTGAGAAACCGTACAAATGTAATGTATGTAATGCACGGTTTGCTCGAAGTGAGAATTTATTTAGACACATGCGCACAAACACAGGAGAGAAATCCTACACATGCGACATTTGTTGGTACAGTTTTCACGGAATGATCAACTGAACACGCATAAGCGTACTCACACTGGGGAAAAACCATATAAATGTGATATGTGTGGGAAACTGTTTACCACTATACTTACTTTAAAGTTTCACAAGCGCAGTCACTAAGGAGAGAAACTCCACATACGCATTGCTCGTGGAGATCATTTTGCACAGTGTGTCCGTTTAATGAAACATGCGCATTCACACTGTGGTAGAAGAACATTGTGCAAAATATAAAAGGTGAGAGACAATGCAAATATATGATGATGGTGTACAGTTTAGTTAGTTAAGATGACATTTCTATGCATACAGGGTGATCCTTAATACAACCTCGCCATATCTTCAACAACTGTGAGCATTGGTTCAAGCATGGATTAGTGACACAGTGAAGGACTAGAGTGTCCAGATATGTGCTATCATAATCCGGAGACAACCTAATGTGACATATCTTCAACAACAACTGTGAGCATTGGTTCAAGCATGGATTAGTGACACAGTGAAGGACTAGAGTGTCCAGATATGTGCTATCATAATCCGGAGACAACCTAATGTGACATATCTTCAACAACTGTGAGCATTGGTTCAAGCATGGATCAGTGACACAGTGAAGGACTAGAGTGTCCAGATATGTGCTATCATAATCCGGAGACAACCTAATGTGACATGTGTGAGTTGTTATTTCCGTGGATTGATACTTTTGAGAGACATGCAAAAGAAGAAAGATTACATGCATGTATGGAAGTTTGTTGAGAATAATGACACCTGTACATTATAATTATGAGGAGCTACAAATCTAGCATGAATGTTGTGCAGTTTGCACTGAATGTTACTTGAGTATTATAATATTTATTTTGTTTATGTTTGAGTTTGTTTACATGATGATAAATTATATATTTGTGTTTGTTCACATAACAGCTGTGAAATATGTAACATACATAAATGTTTTATAGTGTATTTGGTGTATAAGTATTTCATTACTTCTAATGATGTATTTAAATATGTGTCTATAACCATAGCAAATGTATATATCAGATGTGTTATTTGTTCTGCACTTATAGATTTATTTTGTTTGTTTTTATTTCTATGAATTTATTTACATCATGACAAGTTATATTTTAAGTTTGTATTTGTTCACATCGCAGCTGTGAAATATTAAACTGATGTTCTTTTTATGTACTGATGGCAAAAATTTCCTAACTTGTAATCATGAATTTAAATACTTGTGCGTTTGTCTACTTATATATTTATTTTATTTATGTTTGAGTTTGTTCACATAACAGAAATTAAATGTTAAACTGTTGTAAGAAAACATTCATCAAGTGTAAGAATATCTTTACCAGTTCAAAAAGTCATGCGATTATTTAATAACTTATAATAAAAAAATAACTTATAATAATAAATGTCTGTGAACATAATATATGTGTGTATGTTTCTGATGTGATATTTTGTTTATAGTTACATTTCATGTATTTTTTAGATAAAATAAAATTGTGAATTGCATACAGTATTTAGTGCTTCAGCGAAATTCCCGGGCTTCTACCATAATACACCAAGTATTTCGTTAACGGCACTGCACGTTAATGCTTGTTCCATTATTTATTGCCAGGTTGTTGTCTGCCTAAGAAATGTCTGAAAATAATATATATTTACTGTCTTTGAATGCGCGCGTGCACACAAACATATACATACATTTATATAATCTTGCCCAGGGACACCTGCAGGTTATTTTCAAGGGGAGGATTTGTTTGTAATAATATCCAGCCGTCATCTAATTTCGACCAGAAATCTACGTTTACCAAAATGTCCACTTTCAAAACAGAATAATGATATAATTGTACATAATTAGTTGACAATGAATGTGTTTGTGTTCTTTGAAATGTGTATTATATACATTATATTCGTGTATGTTTTGTAATTGTATGAAATTGTTATGGTATGTAACCCTAGTCTCACTGCTGCTTCAGAACTGGGAGATCCACATTAGTTGATATTCTCCGTTCGACAACAGCAAAAGAATTGTGAACAAAAAACAGCATTATAAACCTTACTAACGCATCGACCTGGTTAGCAGAAGCAGAGTATCCAAGCGGCAGAATTTGCTGCCCTCGCTCTTCTCCTTCCACGACGACACGCTCAACTGTGACAACGACCGAACCGTTTGAGAGCCGCAGCGGAATAAAACAAGGACGAGTCCTGGCAATAACTATCTTTCGAACATTCTTCTCCCTGATGCTGTCATACGCCCTTAATTCACCAACAGAGGGTATCTGCTTACACACCAGAACTGACAGAAATGTGTTTAACCTAGCCCGCTTGAAAGACTAATGTGCGCAGAGTCCTCAACAGAGAAATGCTCTTCGCTGATGATGTCATGCATAGGTTTGAATAGTTTTCACATTCGCTGCCTCAGACGCATCATCGGTATCTCCTGACAAAGACAGGGTTAGAGACACAGAACACCTGGAGTGCGCTTTCTCTTGCAGCATATACACACGTTTAAGCCAATTTTAATATCAGTTATGTATATATGTTCATCAGATGATTGACGGTCGTATACTGAAATATATCCTGTATGGTGAACCTGTCACTGGGTCGCGGTCTATTAGCCCTCCATATCTCCGCTACAAAGAGTTGAGGAGACAGACAACAGAAAACACAGGTCTGCAAATCCTGCGGCCTCTCGCGGGGTTCAGTCGCCGTGTCCTGTGGCCGTTATGTCTGGTCTTCACACGACGAATGCCCTGGCTCGGTCGTCATCATCATTGTACTGTCGTTCTGTCCAGAGACTGCCATGCCATAAGCACGCACGCACGCACACACACACACACACGTCTTTTCAAACAACGAAACGTATTGTTGAAATTAAAAACTATGTCGACACTCTCGTTGAAGAATTTGATCAAGATTGTGTTCAAGAATGGTTGGTATTATGTATTCATGCATGTAATCACAATTGTTCTCGTTTTGTGTACGCACAATACTGTTCTGGGGTGAAACGCGATCATTATTTTTTGATCACCGTGTTTTAATTCCTTCCGCATGAAAAAGTTGCGTTATTTAGAATAAATAAAACCGATCATATCATCCGTCGATGCGGCCAATGTGGCCATTGTCGTTAACCAGTCGGCACCAGCTTTGAGTTGGGCTGTTGACAGCTAGTTGCGACCGATCCTAGTGGGCTGCGTCCAAAGGGGCGGTTTGGCTAGCTCGGAAATGTGAAATTTGACGTTTACTCTGCCGACTAGCGCCGTTCTGAGACGAGTTTTGCGCGCGCGTTCACAGCTGACGACGTTCCAGTTAGATACCTGCCGCAGACAATTCGTGTGGCGATCCGTCACTTCCGGTCGCGAGGGCCCTCGTGACATCATCCCGCGTCTGATGAGCCGACTCATGGGCACGTGTCGCATCGCAGGCACGGACGAGTTGTTCTTCTTGGCGTCGTCGAGTTTGTTAGCCGACCGGTGGGTCGGTACGGCTGGGAACAGGATCGGTGGTGGCATCGTGGCGAGACCGGCGATGCGAGATGGCGCGGCGACTAGTTGCTGGCAGCGGCGGCGAACGCGGCGACGTAAAGGCGGACAGGGAGTGTAGGCGCCGGGAGATGGACCACGGAACACGTCTACGGACGTGGACGCGTTTGTTTGGCTGAAAGTGTCGACGACAAACGTAGTTTTGGTGTTGCGCCGGCACGGATCTATTCCGTTACATTGCTGGATATAATGCCCGGGACAGGAACCCCGGTTGCAGTATAGCATATGATGTAGAATACACGCCATGTACCAATCCTTGTGTTAACCAACGCAATTGAAATATATGAGTCAATTAGTTCACTTAAATATGCGAACACGCATGCGCGCCCGCGCTTCCACAACGTAGATACATATGCTCCATAATGTTAACTTAGCAGTGTAATTGCGTGTGTTACTCAAACAAAAACAAATAAAATAAACGCAGGGAGACGTGGCGATTCGAAGTTTGCGAGAAAGTCCAACAACAAAGATTAACCCCCTCAATTTAAGACTGTCACATTTGTCTGCATGGTGTCAAGTAAATATGACATTATCAATGCAAATCTTCAATCGGCCCGTCTCGGTGTCATAGGCTTTTGCTTGACCTGTTTTTACCATGAACGCCGACATAAAACAGTGGCCCGATCCCTCCTGGCGGATAAACTTAAAACCAACCTGCATCTGGCAGAATTGTGACACAAGGTGGTTTTCTGGCGGACGCAAAGCATTCTGGTCGCCTGTTTCAGCCACGACTCCAGTTCGTCGGATAACGTCGACACTAAAATGTTCACATTCCGTGGGCTGTTGAACGGTGCCAGAGGGAACGAAAACCCAAATTCGGAGGCAGGTCTTTCGTTGATCGGCGACTCCTGTCAACCACCAGGTCAGGGTGAAATGTACCGAAAAAGATGTGTCTTGGTTAAAGTATAATGGCTACCTATATTTTCAGCAGTTTCTCTGTCATTTAGACGCACGTCATCCAAAGAATTACCTGCTTTGTGGAGGTTTACTTCTTTTCTGTTCTTTGTTTTCACATATCGCATTTTTGAAACAAGTCCATATTTTTATAAGTATGCTAAATAATGCAGCTATAAACAGCCGCTTGAGACCTGTAAATTTATATTGTGGGAGGTGAAATACCCCCACACCCTTTTCTCTCTCTCTTTCTCTCTCTCTCTCTCTCTCACTCTCCCTCCCTCCCTCCCTCCCTCCCTCCCTCCGATTACCTGTTCTAGTGAAGTGTCAGTCAAGCCGGTCACCTGATCAAAAGAATGTCGACCGTCTTTGTCTAGGGCCACAGCCGAAAGCAGGCCATTTTTTTCTGGGGTCGTAACATAATGTCGGCCGTCTTTGTCTTGAGCCGTAACCGAATGTCGATCTTTTTTGTCTTGGAACGTAACCGAAAGACGGCCGTCTTTGTCTTGCACAGTAACAGAATACCGACCGTGTTTGTCTTGAACAGTAACCGAATGCCGGCCGTCTTTATCTTGGGCAGTATCGTAGTGCCGGCTGTCTTTGTTTTGGGCCGTAACAGAATGCTGGCCGTCTTTGTCTTGGGCAGTATCGTAGTGCCGGCTGTCTTTGTTTTGGACCGTAACAGAATGCTGGCCGGCTTTGTCTTGGACTGTAACATAATGCCTGCCGTTTTTGTCTTGTGCCGTAACCGAATGCGAACCGGCTCTGTATGTGGCCATAACCGAATGCCGGCCGTCTTTGCCCTGCATGGCGACTGACTGCCGCTCATCAATACTAGGTAGCGAGCAGTTGGCGGACATCCCGCCTTCACCCCCGCTCCGTCGTTGCCACCAGGTCGACTGGAGACCGACGTCTCCATGGGTACTACTGTCGCCAGGGCTGCCTCGCTCGTTGCTCGTTGTGGCAAGCTCCGGCAGCCGGCATGTCGACACATCTGATGGCCGGTCATCTTCCCACATGTTGCACTCAGTCTGGCGGTAAACGTCCTCCCGTGACGAAGGCTCAACAGTGTTTGAACTTTCAGAGCACAAGTCCAGTTTCTCCAAGTCAAAATTGTCGGACAGCTGAGTAGGAGTTCTGCCCCCTCCTATGTCCTCACCACAACTTGAGTTGCGGTCACGTGGTGTAGAACAAATGCTGCACGACGATGACGAAGATCTTTCGCCGACGGAGTGTCCTTCAGAAGACCTAGCACTCGAGCGATTGTCCGTGTCCAAAATTGGATCGCCCGGTCGCAGTGTGCCAATCTCCACGTTTGCTCGTTGAAGGAAGGTGGATATCTTCTCATCATCCGGTTGAAGACTGAGGTCGAAACCATGACGATCATGGGATGCACTGCCCACAGTATTATTGTGGTAAGGTTGAGTGCGCATGTGGCGACTGGTGTTTTCGTAGTAGTCGATGTTTGGACTCTTCCTTGTCTGCCTACTGGCTTTTTCACGGTTGATGTTTTTGTTTGCGATCTCGTGACTTCCCTTATCTTTAAGACCGGCTTCTTGATTTTCGCCGCAGTCACACGTGTCGGTTCGTTGGTCGTCACATTCTCGGTTGCTCTTCTTCCCGACGTCTTTTCTGGAGTCTGAACTCTCAAGATCTGGGCTTCCGTGTTTGATGGGATAAGGTACGCTGTCTTGATTATCGAAGTCTGGACTTCCGGGGTGTCGACGCGTGTAGTCGTAATCGCCGGCGTCGTGACGACCGACATCTGGATCTCCGGCGTCAGTAGAGCCAGTGGCGGTGGTGGCCGTGACACCTCTGATTGCGACGATGCGTAGATCGGGTTCAACTGACTGAAAAGTCGACGTGCGATGGGACCGTCCTCCCAACCTGGGAACAGATCATTAATTTACTTCCGGGATCATGTCACACGAATATAAAGCGCCAATGGTTTGGACACGATACCCTTTTCAAGGATGTTTTGTAACCTGAAAAAAATAGTTATGAAAAGGGTATGCATTTCAAGTTTCTGGCTGGCATCATATGCACGTGCCAACGATGGAAGGACCCCTGGTGGGCGAAAACAGAATCCGATTTGTTTGGGCAACAAATGGCGGGGAGGACGTTCCATGTCGATTGTAGGGTTTGACGAAGACGCTCACTGTGGATTTAGCATTGGTTCCAATAGCAAAACAATAGTGCACTGTTCCCACCTGTGTTGTAATGACACGCCATGTCTCGACTTCAGACGGCATGTTCCCGGGCTCCACTCCGGCACATTAGGTGACGCCATGGGCGGGGGAGCTGGTTGCGGTGGAGGTGGACAACTAGCGAATATCTGCAGCTTTTCCTTTGTAAATAGAACACACACGATACTATAGTTTGCAATAAATCTTTCTTCACGGAAGCACTGGTGTTCGACTGAAACAATGAGTACAAGACTGTGACAAGGAGAAGATGTAGCAGTATGCTAGACTATTGGATGAGTCAAGACATTTGCAAAGCTGCAACTTCTATATAACACGGAGTTCCTCACTGCCTCAGAAAGTACGATGTCCACTACGTGCTCCTCGGCGGTTCGGGATGTTGGCGCATAACACATCAATATACTAGCACACTTGCCAGTTTCCGCGACACCTGCTCTAATAAGGAAGACACTGCTAGACGTGAGACCATCTCAAATACCAGATTTCTCTAATAACGAAAAAACATGACAGCATTTCAAAGACCACCATAGCTCGGCAACGTCCTAAGAATGACAAGTGACAAAGAAAACTGCGTTGACTTAAACCCCTTAAAGAAAGAAAGAAGAAAAGGGGCAGAACAACAACAACAACAACAACAACAACAACAACATGGAGACGAACAATGGCAGAAAAAACGTGTAGTTTGGGTAGACCTGGGGCACAGCGACAAGGAGAGCCCTAGACAGATGGAACTGAAGGCTGCTGGGCTGACATGGGGCACAGCGACAAGGAGAGCCCTAGACAGATGGAACTGAAGGCTGCTGGGCTGACATGGGGCACAGCGACAAGGAGAGCCCTAGACAGAGGGAACTGAAGGCTGCTGGGCTGACATGGGGCACAGCGACAAGGAGAGCCCTAGACAGAGGGAACTGAAGGCTGCTGGGCTGACATGGGGCACAGCGACAAGGAGAGCCCTAGACAGAGGGAACTGAAGGCTGCTGGGCTGACATGGGGCACAGCGACAAGGAGAGCCCTAGACAGAGGGAACTGGCGATATTGCGTGCATGCCTTATATGCCGCACCTGGAAACAAAGTGAATAACTATTGAAACAATTTCTCTGACATGGGTGAACCAAGAATTGTTCAATCATCAACCATAGTCACCAACCCATTATGACACATTCAAATGACTCACCTACCTAATTGTATTTTTATTTTATTTTTTGCAAACAAATTGCGTAAGATAGTGAAAAAAATTGGATCCTTGGAAGGTAATTTCAGTAGAGTTTTGTTCGGATACAAATGCAAGTTGCTTCATAATGAAAAGTAACATATGCCGCATTCAATGGAGGTGCTAGTACAAGTGTTTCTGCTAGATCGCGCTATGAATCGAGATAGTTGCTGCTTTGAAGTTTCCTCACCTTAAGCCTTTGAAGTGCAACAGTGTTTTCGACGCAGCCACGAAACGTACAGACGGACGGTCGCGACAGCAGGGCACGCGAGCGGCGCCGAAAGTACTTGTGTGCTCTGGTTGACGGGTAGGGTTGTGGTGGAAGACAAGGGGTGTTCGGCGGCGCTATTGTCACGCAACGTTCACATTCATTCTGGCGTATCCCGTTCATGACGATGTCGAGTCGGTGAAGGTTGTGCAGCGGCGGCTGCTGCTGCTGCTGCTGCTGCTGCTGCTGCTGCTGCTGCTGCTGCTGCTGCTGCTGCTGCTGCTGCTGCTGCTGCTGCTGCTGCTGCTGCTGCTGCTGCTGCTGCTGCTGCTGCTGCTGCTGCTGCTGCTGCTGCTGCTGCTGCTGTTTTTCACACGACGAATGCCCTGGCTCCGTCGTCATCGTCATTGTACTGTCGTTCTGTCCATTCGGAGATTCTGGCTGTCTGCCCGGGGATTCGAGCTGTCCGCTCAGGGAGTCACACTGTGTGCTCGAGGACTGGTGTTGCTCGCTCGGGGATTCGTGCGGCGTGTTGTCTATCGTCCCTGTAGGGGAAATGTTGTTTGTTTCCGTCTTTTGGATTGACTCGTCGTACGGCGCTGCCTCGGCGTCGTTCTCTTCTTCTTCATCGTCAGATAGTAAACTGTCAAGGACCGTCCAACGGTCAGCCTTGTAAGGACGGGACAGTGCCCTTTCTTCGGCTTCCCCAAGGGAGCTCAGTGTGGCCGGCTCTGCCCTAATGTAGTGGGAAGGCTGTTTGGGACTAGGTGCGCTCTCACATCGTGGCAGGAAGGCGGTATGTTGGGTGTATTTCGTGTTGTCCTCGATCGAATGACTCCGGCGCTGGCGTTGTAGCCGCAACCCCAGTGTCCTCTTTCTTGTCAACGGCGCCCGCCTACGAGAGCCGGACATGGCGCCATCGCTCGCGTCAGTATGAGGCGCCATCTGGCGAGTCAGCTCGCCGTTACTCGCACGACGTCTGGTGGCAGGTTGTAGCGGGCTCAAGGGGACATATTCGACTGGGCACGACACTGACGCGCTCAGGCACATGTGAGACGACGAGATCGACTCGGGCTCGTCAGTGGTTGCCGGAACGCCAAGGTCCATCTCCGGAATGCTTTCAGGTGACGCTGCTGCTAGACTCCTTCTCGACGGCGACTCCGAGATGTGCTCATCAGAGGCTGGGGGGACGTCGTTATCCATCTCTCCAATGATGTCAGCGGACATACCCGCTAGACTCAGGCTGGACAGCGATCCCGAGACGTGTACGTTATTCAGTGCAATGAAACCGCAGCGACTTGTCTGCGTCGCGCGTGTATCTTTCGTCGTGCGTGTATATTTCGTCGTGCGCGTATCTTTCGTCGTGCTTGTATCTTTCGTCGTGCGTGTATCTTTCGTCGTGCGTGTGTCTTTCGTCGTGCGTGTATCTTTCGTCGTGATGTTGTTATAGTTGGTGGCATCGTTCCCTTGCGACACGCTCTGGCCTTCCGGGATCGACACAAAACTCGGCTTGCTGTTTAATGTTGTCGCCGGCGACAGCTGTGAACATGATGTGACATGATATATGACATTTCATATGGTATTTGTGTAGGCACAGTACTACATTTTAAGACAAATTAAAATAAGTTATGAGTTATAAAGTATTGCTCAATATTAAAGAAGTCATTATGGCTATAACTAAAATGATCGAAGCTTTTACATTCAGACTACTAAAACGTTCGCACGACACCCTAATACCATACAATGTTGGCCGCATCACATTATGGCGTACACAAAATTATGATTTATCTTTCGGCGCCAGTGGTACAGATATGTACGAGTAACCAAGTAGTCCATGCCTGAAATGTAGGAAAGCAGCCAGAGCCGGGCCAGCTACCGGCCTGCTCTGGTGGCGCCGACAGCGAGTGTTGTTGACTCGTAGGGTGGTCAGGTGAATCAATTAGTGTGTCTGGGTAGTCACTTGCGGTCCCCAACCATTGGTCGTTCAGTTGCAGTTCGGTGAGACTGGTGAGAGACGGTGCTGGGGCCGTTAGGGTGCGCGCGGCGCCGCCTTCTTCGCCGTTATCGGACCCTTAATGATACAAGTAACGTCATTTCAAGTTATGCCGAATACTAAATTGACAACAAATGTGTAAATTGCAAATAGTTATCTTGGCCAGCTACAGAGGGGGAATCTTGAGCAACAATCGAGTTCCGTTGACCTCACAAGTACTGAGAAGATTAAATGTTGACAAACGGCAACAACCGTGTACTTGAGAATGTCATACCTGGACAGCATCAGCGTTAAAGGTGGTGCAGAAAGCGACGCCAGAACACGATTGGGTAAAGTCATGTATGCAATTGTAAAGCTACAAACCCGGGTAAAGCTACACCGCCTACGCGGGTACTCAGTGTGCTACGGAAGACTGAACCCACAATCTACCAGAACAATGTTCTCTCCTTGCTCCTCTTCAGCTTAGAGGCGCATGACACAGCAAGATACTAACTTGCCAGTTTCTACAACACCTGTATAAGGAAGATATTGCAAGTGCACTGGCCTGAGACTACGTCCAACACCAGACTCCAAAAAATAACAAAACATGAGAACATATGCGTCATCCTGAAAACAAAAGGATGAAAATGGCTCGGACATGTTTTCAGAATTACAAATGACCTACCAATTAAACCGCGTTGACTTGGACCCCAGAAAGGAAGAGAACATGGGGAGCCCAAAAACAACATGGATACGAATAATGGAAGAAATTAAATAAAACAAGGTCTCGCACATTGAGTAAATGTTTGTATGCAGTCTTAGAGCATGTAATACGTCAATATCTACGAAGTGGGGGGCTTTATTTCGATATTACAGTGTACGAACATTGTGAGAATCCAACTTATAACATCACCTTCCCCTACATCCCTTGACCGGGACGGTCGTAAGGTTGCAATTTCCACACATTCTTCGCCAGCTTTGTCTGTCAACTGCTGTGCGTAAAAGGGTCGGTAATCTTTGGTTGGTCCATATCTGTATAGCATACAGCCAGTTTTGCCCTCTCGCCCTCCAGGGTGATTTTTATTAAAGTTGTGCCGGGTGACGTGCCAAACCAGGAGAGCTTTTGTTGTTTCACCGTCGACAACAAGAGTTCTTACATTTCAGCAAGGGAATCCACTTGCTGTCTCACTTGCTGACACTACTGTCTTTAACAGTGACAACAGCACTAGGTCTGTCACATACCCGATTGACTACTGGAGAATCCCGGCGGCAAACTGCTGTCGTCGTTGTCGTCGTCGTCGTCGTCGTCGTCATCGGCGTCATCGGCGTCATCGGCGGCCTTGGTCTCGTCTTCCTCCAGGAACAACGACTCGAGACTGCCGATGCTGCGGGTTGATGGGGTCGGTGTCGGGGTGGTTGAGGTACAGTAGTCGACGAAGCTGTATGGCGTCGGTGGCATCCTTATCAGCGACGGTGTCAACTGACCTACACAGCGGACACCAGCGGATATATAGCCTCGATTACCCAGGCTACGTGTGTACCTTTCACCGAGACGAAATTATGTATACACCAAGATTCTGGTCGCATATATAATTAGAATAATTAGAATAATTAGAATAATTAGGCTAACATCCGGAGATTTGAGTAACTCATCAAATAAGAGTGAACCTTTATCAGTTTATACGATACAGTTCGAATCAACTTTAAACGTCGATTATACTGACAGAACTGTCGCACTGAAAAGTTAAATCATTCAAAATAATGTTATTGTGTAGAATCTCGATACTGACGCTGGGTGGCAGCTAGCGCTTAGCGGTAACGCGTACACACGATGGAGTCGATAACAGTAAAACCATGTCTCTGTGGCCAGACTGTTCTCGGCGAGTTCACGAAAGTGAGCGAGAGTCGAATAAGCAAAACTACATCACTGCCAGTAATTTTGAGACGGTAGCCCTTTCAAGGATTTTCTTTCACATTGAAAAAAAATTATGAACAGGGAAACGGTCACATTTTGAGACTACGACATTTCTGCTGCACGAGGGAGTAACATGTTTAATTGCTGGTTATCAGAATATGGACCAGTCAGTGATGGAAGGACCCCGTACATATGAAGACAACATCTTGTTTTGTTGACATCTGACGGGCAGCTTCTGCTATGTTGATTTTCTCGAGGAAAAAACTTGTGGTATTTTACGAAAACACTGCAGCAGGTGAGTGACATAACAGGCAACAACGTGTGCCGTTGTGATAAAACCGAATCGCTATTTTGTGAACAGGACTAAAAACGCTAGCCTATAGAAAAACAAATAATGATATTTTCCCACCAGAGTGCGCTCTTTTGGTCTCCGCTGTATCGATGGGCATCGAACTCGATTTCCCGCCTCCGTAGCTCCGCATGTCCGCGTTCGATATCATCGGTGGAAGTCTCGATAGCTCCTCTTCGAAGTTGTACCTGATGTCGCGATAGTTTTAGGATAGTTTTGTTATCAGATCCAGTTTAAGGAGAGAATCAGATTACGCTCAGGACCTATTCATAAGAAGTTGCACGCAATGTATAAACAATGTCGTAAACGGATTGTGCAAACGGAAGCAAACTGGTTGAAATTAGACTCTACAGTCAATTATCTAAATATGTGCCGTTTTCACGCATACAACCTAGATACTATCACATCCCTCCCGGCTACCCTGTGTGCACATACAGAAAGCAAACTAATTTTCTCAATATAAAACGAAGAACACCGTTGCTATTTCTAGGACATATATTGGACATACAGTATATTGAGAAACAGCTAGATTGAAACAAATGATATTGAATAAAAAAAGATATAGTCACACAATGATTACATTTACTGGTTTAAACGCGACTTAAAAACCAGCCAATGACATCCAGCCGCAGACAACTACCACTGACGGGACAGCGTGGAGGAGTATGAGCGCCAACGTCACCAGACGCGACACACGAAGAAGAAGATCATATGAACCGATGTGTCCCAATCAGTGCCGAATTAACTGTGATAGAAGTGGCACACTCGTACCAGGCCTCACATAAAGGGCCCCCCACATAAAGGGCCCATAATATCAATAATAATTTATATTTTCTTGTTTTCATGTATATCCACATGTCTCGACCTTCGTCTTTCCCGCACTAGGTAAGGGCCCCCACAAAACGTTTGTTCTAGGCCTCAAATAGTGTTAATCCGGCTCTGGTCCTAATTATATGTCGGTATCCGTCCCCCGGTGTGGGGGTTACTCCCTATACTGAGGTATACATGTAAGTGCCGCACAAATGCCCCTGTTTTTGGCCATTTTTCTCTCTGTCCGAAGAAAAAATGTAATTTTTCTCTTTTTGTGCCCCAATTAAACCTGATAATTCTCTCTTTCATCGAAGAGGAAATTTCCCAGTGAAAACGTTCCGCCCGGGCTTACCTTACACTTATAGATATTAGATAAATTGTTCAATAATTCTCTCTTGGTGACCATACATTTCTTGATTTCTCTCTCACTCTCTCCATGTGCTCCATGGGGCTCTGGTGGCACCCCCCCCCCCCCGGGTATCCGTCTCTCTCTCTGTCTCTCTCTCTCTCTCTCTCTCTCTCTCTCTCTCGTATTAACGTATAACACACCTGGGTGCAAATCGGGGGGTATACAGGTGGTGTATCGGCGCCTTCTGTATACGGATCAGCTCCTTGTATAATTCCCTGCCGGCCTGCCGCTCCCTGCGGGGCGAGCTGCCAGCAACCTGACGGCGTTGTCCGAGAGCCGGCCCCGACGCCGACTGTTTCGTGGTCCGAGCCGCGTCGTTGTCGACTTTCAAGGTATCGGCGCGTCGGTCATCCAAGTCCCTGGTGCGCCTCTCGTCGAAGTCCTCCGCGCTGCGTTTGTTGCCGATGCGCATGGAGCGGCCGACGACCATGTCCATGCTGGCGAAGTAGAGCGGCAGGGCGTTGAGTGGGTAGCGCTTCACGAGGTTCTTCCGTAGATAAAAATAAAATAAGATAACTACAATTTTATTGTAGTTATTCAACTGAGTTGGATTCAAATTACGCAGTCAGTAACAATACATGTAAACGTCTTACAACAGTCATACATTCCCCTGTCAATATAAAAAGCGTTGTATATTTATTGTAAGTTGTCCCCGCGAAAGGCCTAGTTGATAAATATTCGTCCGAGTTTATTATTAGAATGAATATATATATATATATATATATATATATATATATATATATATATATATATATATATATATATATATATATATATATAAATATAATATATATATATATATATATATATATATATATATATATATATATATATATTACTATGTCTCATATAATAATCTATATGTCTTTTGTCACGTACGAGATTTAACAAGATTGCCATCCAAGGCAAAGACCCGGATGGCAAGTGGACAAGGAAGCCATTGGCTTATAGAGAGTCCAACATGTTTTCATCTATGTGTAACCCGCCCTCCTGAGATATGTGTCAACCTTGGTTTTTAGACATATTCGTGCTGCTTGCAGTAACACAACCTGTAGATAATTTGTTTCATTTAGTTATTGTCCTCTGTGAGAACGAGTCCTTCATGGTATTCAATCTACACTGATCCTTGATTAATGTTACCTCATGTCCTCTAGTTCTACTATCTTTCTTGAGTGAAAAAAAAATATTTCTATCAATATTTTCATACCCATTCAATATATTAATAACTTCAATTTGATCTACTCTTAACCCCCTTAACACCCTTAACCCCCTTGTTTCTAAAATTGCTAAACCACATTCTCTTAGACGTTCTTCATATCTAAGGTCTCTCAGTTCTGGAGTCATTTTAGTTGCTCTCCTCTGTATTCGTTCAAGCATATCTATATCATTCTTACGATATAGTCTCCAAGCTTCTATGCAATATTCTAAATGAGGTCTAACTATTGCTTTATACAGAATTATAATTAGCTTTTATTCCTTGTATGTTATATTTCTGCTAATCAACCCAAGAATTTGATTACTCTTTGAAGCTGCAATACCACACTGCTCTGAAACGTTCGCATGAGCCCTTATTCACAAGTCCTTTTCTTTTAGGTAGTACCTAGAACAGAATCTCCCATTTTATAATTTACATCCAAGTTCCCCTGTCCTGTTCCCAAAACTGATTAACATCTGCCATTTTTTAAACCATTTAACTAATTTATTTAGATCGTTTTGTAAATGTTGTTTATCACCACCATTGTTAACCTTTCTAAACACTTTTGTGTAATACTCAAATTTCAGGGCGTTGCTTGTCATATTGTCGTTCAAGTAATTGATATATATTAAGAATAATAAAGGTCCTAATATTGATCCTTGTGGTACCGCACTCAAAACTGATTTCCAGTTTGAAACCTACTACAACACGTTATCTTCTCTCAGCCATTTTTCTATCCAGTCGATATGCCACCCCCGATTCCATGGGGTTTTAATTTGAGTAGCATTCTTTGATGTGGTACTTCGTCCAAAGATTTCTGAAAATCTAAGTAGATAATATCTATTGGCAATCCTTCGTCTATCCACTTAGTGATTTCTTCCAAAAAACAAACATATTTATTAAGCATGACCTCGATTTTAGGAAGCCATGTTGATAGGGATTTTATAATCTTTGCCTAACAAGGAAATCCACCACATGGTATTTAATTAACCTTCCTAATAATTTACAAATCAATGATGTTAAACTCACTGGTCTGTAATTCTTACTTATTTCTCGAACCCTTTCTAAATAATGGCATGCTGTTTGCTTATTTCCGTTCAAAAGGAACATCTCCCTCTTTTAATGACAGGTTGAAAACTCTTACAATTGGTATACTAATTTGTTCTACTGTTTCCATTAGTAGTTTTGGCGGAATTTCGTCCATTCCAGGTGATTTATTATCCTTCATTGCCTTTATTTTCTTAGCTACCATTTCTGGGGTTACAATTAACTGCCCTAAATAGTCCGATTTAGCCTCCTGAACTTTAGCACCTGGTATTGGTAACGAATTAATGTCCTCTCTGGTAAACATTGAACATTGAACCGAAGTATCCATTGAGGTCTTCCGCCATTAAAAACCTTGTGATATTATATTTTTAGAACTGTCTTCTAGTAGTCCAACCTTGATCTACTTTCATTCGGTATGTTATTTCGAAAGTTGCCATCTCGTGCATAACTATATATCATCGTTTTCGATGTTCCTGAGTTAATGTTCATATATTATTACTATTATTAAAAAAAAATGTATAAAGCGCCATATATCTGGCACCAGCCCGGTCATGGGCGAGCATAGCCGTGCAACCATAACATAATAACTAATAACTATAATTTTGCATTGTTCACCTTCATGATCGCCTTGTACAACTGTTGCTGCTGTTGTCGCTGTTCCTCGCTGTCCGAGTGTCGAGACACGAATTGGACGTCGTGCTCCTCCGCTGTGGACCGTGGCACATTGAGGGCCATCAGCACCGAGCGAGGCGTCGCGTCTTGGCGGTAGGCGGTGCTGACTTCATGCAGCTGTGTCGCACTGTCGTCAGGCGTGAGTTCGTTCAAGCAGTTGTAGCAGCGTGCCCTCTGTCGTTCTGTGTCCTTGCTCTCGTCCACTGTCACCGGCGCCTTCTTGGGTGTGGGCGACGGTGGGCCGTCCAGTTTCTACGTAAACATACAGGTGTTGGACGTTCAAAACACCCCCCCCCCAAAAAAAAACACCACAGTAGTGTGTTCAACGTACGTTTAAAACACTACAGTGGCCAAATTCATAACAGTCAAGATATTCTGCTAGTACTTCAAAACACTCATGTCTAAAAACCGTATATTGACATGCTACATTATTATATAAATCACAAATATATTCAATGTGAACGACATGTCCGTTTATAAAACCAACAACTAATGATAATAACGACATGTCCGTTTATAAAAACAACAACTAATGATAATAACGACAAATCGATATGATCATAATTTTATAATCTTTAGTACACCATTCTATCGTATTTTTATGAAGGCCCTATGTTGATCCTCTCAATTTATTTTGAGTAGATTTATGTAATTTGGTGTGAACTTTTGATGCGAATGTGTTTCTTTCGGACACGATTGCTACACTAGAGGAATGTTAACGTTCGTTGAAAACACTCTCTTGAACGTCGTGAGAATTAATACGTATTCCGTATATATCCTACTAGTTTCCCGCGCCGAAACATATAGCCCCTACGTATATACGCGTGTTGTTTTCCTGCTGCCATCCGTCGACAGAGAACAGCAGATCCTCACCTTATTCCAGTTACGAAACTTATCCGAAAATATACAAGAATAAGAGCACACATTATTATTTCGAACCATCTAAATTCTTTTTGTTTAAAACTCTAGTAGACCCTGCGCTCCTGTACGACGACTAATGTGGGTTCAGAACGGAACATCCATTTGAATGTGCCGCTCTTTAATTAATCGAGAGAATACTTTAATAAATCGAACATTATGGAATAATATTTACTTGGATCATTCACAAGAATTCTATACTCTAGACCACACTAAATCAGCTATGTAGCCTGCCTGCCTGCCTGCCTGCCTGCCTGCATACATGCCTGCATGCCTGCAAGCCTACTTTCCATTCATGGATTATTGCGGTTTGGACTTCGAAGAAGACATAAATGAACGATGGACGTCGCTACTTTATTTGCCTATGTTAATATTTAGTTTTCCCACCATATAAACTACGAATATAATTTGCCATGACTCAGCAAGGTGCGTACGTAAATCGCATGACTCTTTCACGAAGGTACAGAGAGGGCAGGGTGGTGGTGACCGTGTCCCTCGGTGTGGAACCTCATGACGACACTCTACACAATCACAACAGTCAGTTATGATACCATATCGATTATAACAGAGCATACCTCCTTCACCTTGTTTGCAGCTTTGCGGTCCTCGCGTTTCCACTTCTTGTAGGGACCCGTATCGTCGGTGTCCGATAGCGCTTCCGGTACATCTAGCTGCTCGTTGGAGTAGTTCTTCATGGCCAGGTATTTGGGTGAGTCGGGAGGCAGGCCTCATCTGATACGGCGTGGCTGCCGGCTCCACAAGTCTCTCGGCCGCTGTCGACAGACGTCTGGGACGACAGTCACCGCGGTCTACGTGAAGCAATGCGTCGTCGAACGTCTTCTCGTCGGATCATTGGTCTTCATCCGAAATGGATGTGCGAACAATGCGTAATGACGTCAGTGACGTAGTCGACGGCTGACGTAATCCCACGCTCGCTATCGAGTTCTCGTGACGGCAATCTTCTTCCTTCTCCTCCCCCTTCTTTTTCAGAACTCGATTTCCGATTAATATTCGACGGGTTTGGTTGCACACGCGATGTGATCGAATAGTTGAGAACTCTGTATGTTTACACTTATACGTGTTCTCCCTCCCTTTCTCCCACCCCTTTCTCCTTAGTCCCTTTCTCCCTTTCCTTCTCCCACGCGCCATCCCAACACGAAGTACGACTTTATAAAGAATATCTACTTTCATCAGGCGTGTGCACATTGCAACCAGATGACAACCCTACACCGGGAAATGAAAGTTAAGATGTGTACCAAAATCAGGATGTTCAAATATACAAATAGTATATTGTACGCTTACAAAAATATTAGTCCATATTCCATTAGTTCATATTTCGTTTATTAAATCAGGCATTATTGGGTACCAGTGACACATTCTAGCTGAAACAATAAAGAAACACAAACATGGGCGGACCCGGTTCTCTTCAGTCATCTAGTTCTACTATCTTTCTTGAGTGAAAAAATATATTTTATCAATATTTTTATACTCATTCAATATCTTAACAACTTCATTTTGTTCTCCTATTAACCTCTTGTCTCTAAGATTATTATCCTTTACGCATTCTTCATAACTAATTTATGCTTATCACCATCATTGTTAACCATTCTAAACACTTTTGTGTCATCCGCAAATTTCGCTACGTTGCTTGTTATATTATCGTCCAAGTCATTGATATATATTATTAATAATAAAGGTCCCAATACTGATCCTTGTGGTACCCCACTGAAAACTGATTTCCAGTTTGAAACATCCGCATATTCAACAATACGCTGTATTCTGTCAGTCATCCATTTTTCTAACCAGTTGATTATGCCATCCCGATATCATGGATTTTTTATTTAAGTAGTAATCTTTGAGGTTTCTGAAAATCTTAGTAAATAATATTTACTAGTGATTCCTCGTCTATCCACGCAATAATCTCCTGTATTTAGTTTATTTTTACTTTCTGATTTTATTTTATGTCAACATTTATTTGACTATGATCACTGTTACACTGTACTTAAGTACACAAGTACTCAATTACTCGAGCACTTGAACCCATCCCAGGTCCTCACCCCCTGTATTCTCCATTGTACGCAAGTACTTGAACCCATCCTAGGTCACCACCCCCTGTATTCTCTATTGTACACAAGTACTTGAACCCATCCCAGGTCCTCACCCCCTGTATTCTCCATTGTACACAAGTACTTGAACCCATCCCAGGTCCTCACCCCCTGTATTCTCCATTGTACACAAGTACTTGAACCCATCCCAGGTCATCACCCCCTGTATTCTCCATTGTACACAAGTACTTGAACCCATCCCAGGTCATCACCCCCTGTATTCTCCATTGTACACAAGTACTTGAACCCATCCCAGGTCATCACCCCCTGTATTCTCCATTGTACACAAGTATTTTAACCCATCCCAGGTCCTCACCCCCTGTATTCTCCATTGTACGCAAGTACTTGAACCCATCCCAGGTCATCACCCCCTGTATTCTCTATTGTACACAAGTACTTGAACCCATCCCAGGTCCTCACCCCCTGTATTCTCCATTGTACACAAGTACTTTAACCCATCCCAGGTCCTCACCCCCTGTATTCTCCATTGTACACAAGTACTTTAACCCATCCCAGGTCATCACCCCCTGTATTCTCCATTGTACACAAGTACTTGAACCCATCCCAGGTCATCACCCCCTGTATTCTCCATTGTACACAAGTACTTGAACCCATCCCAGGTCATCACCCCCTGTATTCTCCATTGTACACAAGTACTTGAACCCATCCCAGGTCATCACCCCTGTATTCTCCGTTGTACACAAGTACTTGAACCCATCCCAGGTCATCACCCCCTGTATTCTCCATTGTACACAAGTACTTGAACCAATCCTAGGTCATCACCCCCTGTATTCTCCATTGTATGTGTCCGTGGTTATGATACATTCCCTGTAATTGTTTAATTCGTTTTTCTTATTTGCTATTCTCCTTGCATTTAAACACACATTTATTCCCACCTTCAGAAATGTTTCTGGACATTTTGTACTGGTTTGTTTTTACCAATGACCTCTTGTCCTGTTTGATGCACTTCTAAATACCCCCGTGCACTTCTAGTTTAAACAATGTTTGCTACCCAAAATATTTTGGATGCTACCCATGCCACTGTTGACTGCTGCTGCGAGTTCATCCGCAAACACTGCTGCACCTTTTCTACTTAGATGAAGCGCATCCCTCATGAACATTTCAGCACTCCTAACAAAGCATTACCACAAATCCAACTTCCTCTTCTCTACATAGCTGCTGAACTTGCGTTAATTGCCATCCTCCGGCAATTTCGATAACCCTGAACACTGCTTCCCATTACTGGTAAAATAACTGACAGAATTATCAGCTCAACCCGTGTTTGCTTACGTGTTCTGGCTAACTGCCTGTATTTCCTAAGTATGGCAGTTTTACCCTCCCTCTGTGCGTTATTAGTCCCTACCCTCTCTGTGATAGCCTATATTTTTGCTCCTGGAAACCAAACTACCACGTCGTCCCCATGTTTAGCGCTGTGTCAGTTTTCTAACTATCGAGTCCCCCAAAACACCTTCGCTTTCCTCTTCTATCACTACCTCAGAGTTGCTCGTGCATCGGATCCCCTCCGTCATATTCTGTCCTGCAATCGTGTCACTTGGCAACATGTTGTCCATCTCGTTCTTGCTCGTCAACATGTCAACCTTCCCTCCTCTCTCCAGGTTATCTCGCGCTCCCGACGCCTTCGTTCCCTTCGCCTTCGCTCACGTCGCCTTCGCTCACGTCGCCTTCCCTTCCGTCTCCTTCACTCCTGTCGCCTTCCCTCCCGTATCCTTCCCTCCAGCCTCCTCCCCTCAGTCTCTCCCCGTCTCCTTCCCTTTCGTCGCCTTCCTTCCCATCTCTCTCTCTCTCTCTCGTCTCCTTCCGCCCTGTCACCTTACCTCCTATCAGCCTCCTCTCAGGCTGAGGTGATCTGTCGCCTTCCCTCCCGTCTTCTTTCCTACCGTTTTCTTCCCTCCCGTGTCCTTCCTTCCCGTATCCTTCCCTCCAGTCTCCTTCGCTCCAGTCTCCATCCCTCCCGTCTCTTTCCCTCTCCTTCGGTACCGTCGCCTTCCCTCCCGTCTCAGTCCCTCCCGTCTCCTTACATCCTCTCTCCTTCCGCCCTGTCACCTTACCTCCTCTCACCCTCCTCCCAGGCTGAGGTGAGTTATCCCTAGCATCTATCTCATCGCCTCCCCCATTTTACCACCCACTGTCCCCCACCTGAACAACTGGCACAACCCACCTCTTCCCTTCCAAAACGGGGTGTCTCAGCCGATCAATCTCCACCTAAATTTTCGCACATCAACTGCACTAAGAACTATAACTATCCGCCTGAACCTCAGCCCAGGACTTGACGAAGACTTGACGAAGTCTACCCGGTTGCTACAACTTTCGCGTACTGAGTCCCTAGTGTCCTTTACTTGCCGTTTGCACGGCGCCATCACATAATTAAAATTTTGTTAGACTGTGTTAGATTAATGATGTGTACAATGTTCTCTTCTTGCTACGTTAGCCTTGAATAAGGCTGGTTTTTTTTCAAGAGAACACTTTTGACTGGATTATTTGTTTTAATTTAAATTTGACGATAATATACTATCCAACTCTGTACGTTCTATCTACTAAGTTCGCATGATCCCAAAAAAGCCACCTAGCGAATACGCAGAACACCATTGAAATAAAAATAATACGACTCAGTGTATACCAACTTACGCTAAAATCCTGCAGCCTCTGACTAAATGTTAACAAACACTGTTTCTTAATATAGGTCTATAATAAGTTTATGCATACTATATATGCACGAGTAATACATATTCTAATATAAATATTCTACGCTTTTTTTTTGAACAATTCACTGCACCACATTCAAACCAAGGCTGCTCCAAGAATCTCCCAGTAATCTAAGGTAAGTAACACATGTATATAACTGCCAACGAATGTCTAGCATAGGCTAAACCTCTGCTAGCCATAGCCGAGAATGCTACCAGCCAGATAACATTACGACCCATTCGTACTGTACGAAGGAACTGATGCGGACGTATGACTCAAATTACGTAAATCACAACAATCACAGAAAACACGCATAGCGTTCGAACAATCGCGTGTCTATGCCAACGCGCGTACATGGTCGCGTTCGACGTGATTCAGTCGTCAGATAGATTCTCAGAGCGAGGCAAACGTGTGTTAACCTTCGTTCATATGTCACGGTAAAATACTCTAGACCAATCAGGTAGTCTTATTACTGTGATATATCCATACAGATAATGCACGGCTGCCTCGTTCTGAGAATCGTATGTTAAACATACGTTTGTGGACGTCGAGTGAACATCATCACAGCTGGTCGTTGCATAATCTCTGCTAACGGTTAAGGAGAAGAGCGTAGACTTCTGCTAATGATCGCCGAAAACAGCATGGATATCTGCTAACGATCGCCGAGAACTAAATTACCTGCGAACAGCCGAGACCTGTGCAAACGTTCGCCGAGAACAGCCTAGAACTCTGCTAACGATCTCTGATGACAGCGTTGGCCTCGGCTAATGATTGTCGAGAACAGCACTGACCTCTGCTAGCGAGAGCCGAGAACAGCTTTAACCTCTGTTAACCATCGCCGAGGACAGCCTTAAACTCTGCTAGCGGTCTCCTAGAACAGCCTTGACCTCTGCAAAAGACCGCAGATAATAACCTTAACTTAAGGTAGCGATGACCAAGAACATCCTTGATGTCTGCTAACCATCACCGATGAGTCTAGACTTCTGCTAACGATCGAAGAAAGCAGCCTGGATATCTGCTAACGATCGCCGAGAACCCTATTACCTGTTACAGCCGACACCTGTGCAAACGATCGCCGAGAACAGCCTATAACTCTGCTAACGATCGCCGAGAACAGCTTTTACCTCTGCTAGCGAGCGCCGAGAACAGCTTTGATCTCTTTTAGCCATCACCGAGGACAGCCTTGACCTCTGCTAGCCTTGACCTCTGCAAAAGACCGTAGATAATAACCTTAACTTAAGGTAGCGATTACCAAGAACATCCTTGATGTCTGCTAACCATCACCGAGGACAGCCTTGATATCTGCCAGCGATCGCCAAGAATAGCCTTGACTTTTGCTAATGAACGCCTTGAACAGCCTTGACTTCTGCTAAAAACCGCAGATAGCAGCATTGACTTAAACTAACGATGACCAATGACATATTTGACCTCTGCTAACGATCGCCGAGAACAACCTTGACCTCTGCTAGCGATCGACAAGAACAGCCTTGACCTCCTTGATCTTTGCTAGCGATCGCCAGGCACAACTTTGACCTATGTTAACGATTACCAGGCACAACCTTGACCTTTGCTAACGGTCGCCTGGCACAGCCAAAGCCATGACTGAATATCGCCGAATATATTATATAGAGGATGTAATTACCATAGCATGCCGCGTCACATCTCAAGTCTGAAGTAGTTATACTCCAAACAGCCCAATCTTGAGCTAACGCAGGAGTTTGGACCAACGGCTTTTAGCGTCTCTTCCGAAAGACACATAAATAAGAATAAACAACTCAGTGAAATGGTAACTCATTAATAAATTTATCGATAAAACATTCCAGTACGACATACTATAAAATGTCATCTGATAAATTTTAATACTGTAAACACATTGTTTGTACAACGGCATCTTCAAACTACCATGCGAATAATTGGCAGTCTTTGAAACAAATTCGAATGTAATCCATTCACAGAAATGTTCTGACGTGTGCAGGGTGTATCATTGTGGCGACATTGCATACGTCTTTCGATGACAAGTGTAAGTCTCATTTGAGCGGCTATCGCTTCGTCGGATTCTGCAAGAGACGACGCGTAGCCCATGAGATTGTTAGTTTGATAGAGATTGTTAGTTTGATAGAGATTGTTAGTTTGATAGAGATTGTTAGTTTGATGGAAATTACGATTGTTGGTAAACGATGATGTGGCGTCTGGTACATTTGTCAGCTTTGATGATATGAAAACGGAATTTTTTAATGTGCTATTCTATTTCTACCTATAAAACATTACGTTAAGCAAATGTAATACGATTAAAAGGTAAGCATTATTATAATACCAGTAACGCACACTCCGCGTCATATGCTGTGGCATCGCGAGTTCGCCAGAGAAACCGAGATTATGTCAATGACTGTTACTTACTTATGAAAGCCATGTGCTCCGTCTTCTTCTTTCGCCTCCGTCGTCACTGTCATCTTCGTCATCGTCTCCACTGTCTTCATCAGAGTCCCCTTCGTCTGCCTCCTCGCCTCCCTCTTCGCCTCCCTCTTCGCCTCCCCCTTCACCTCCCTCTTCGCCTCCCTCTTCGCCTCCTTCCTCTGAGTCGCCTCCACCCTCATCGTCGCTGTCCTCGTCGCTTCCCTCTTCGCCCCCCTCTTCGCCTCCATCTTCTCCTCTCTCGTCGTCTCCACCCTCTCCACCCTCATCGTCGCTTCCCTGTTCGCCGCCTTCTTCGCCTCCTTCGTTGCCTTCAGCCTCACCTCCTTCATCGTCACTGTCCTTGTCATCTACCTTATCGCTCTCCTCGTCGCCCCCCAAACTGCTACCTTCATCGTCGTCGTCTTCGTCTTCGTCGTCGTCGCTATCTTCATCGTCGTCATCGTCGTCGTCCAGTGCAGCTTTGTCGGTCGATTTGTCGCTGCGTTTGGCGATCTTGGCCGCTGCATGCGAGTCGGCGCTGTCGTCGACGACGTTCAAGACAGTTTCCGCCGGCGCGTCGGTCAGTATCAGGGCATCGCGGACGACTCTTGACGCTCGCGCAGAGTCACCCTCGCCCTCGCCCTCGCCCTCGCCCTCGCCCTCGCCCTCATCTCCGTCTTCGCTGCCGCCGCCGCCCTCGGAATCGTCGCCGCCCTCGTCTTCAGCATTTGCAGACCGCTTTTCAGTAGTATCGCCTCCTTCGTCGCTTCCTCCCTCGCCCTCGTCCCCGCCTTCGGCTTCTCCGTCGTCGGCATCTTCGTCGTCGCCGTCGTCGTGGATATTGTCCTCGTTGTCCATCGACTCGAAGTCCATATCCTTCTCACGCGTCAGCGCCCGTTTGTCGCGGTCGTCCTCGTCGTCTTCATCGTCCTCATCGTCTTCACCTTCGTCGTCCTCGTCCTCGTCTTCGTCTTCATCGTCTTCATCTTCGTCGTCGTCACCGTTGTCGATGGTTGAAGCGATGTTATCTCGCGTCACCTTCGCGGAATTGGCCGACGTCTCGATCTCATTATCGCTCACGTCTCCGTCGTCTTGGTCGTCCTGGTCTTCGTCGTCTCCTCCGTCGTCCGATTCCTCGTCCTCTTCACCCTCATCCGAGCCCCTTTCGTCCTCAGGCGAGCGGCGACGTCTCTCCGGTGATGACACATCGTTTATCTCACTATCCGATAGTGTATCTTTCAAATCCGTGCTTCGTGCCACTTTTGGTACTACTTCCTCTGCGACAGGCGCCCTTTTTACAATAGCCTCCTTCCAATCTTCTCTTTCCGTCTCCTTAAATTGTGAGTTAATAGCCGCTTCCTGGTTCAAAACAGGAAGTGGCGCGCTCCAAGCGGGAGACAAAAACGTCCCCGACAGTAAAGTCAACGCTAGAAGACCCTTCATTCTCACTCTGATCGTGGGGCCTCAGTTCGCGTCACGTAAAATATCAATATCTGAAACAAGCAATACGCGTGATTAAGACGTAGTTATTGACACCATCGGTCCTGCCTCGGCAAGAATTATTCTATATTATTGAATCTTCTTGAACAATCGAATGAAATGACCTCCGTTAAAGCCAAGGAGGAAGGCAAGGCAGATTGAACAGTGAAGTAATATGAGACACTGGTTACATGCTGCCGTAATCTGTTTGTCATTATGATTAGTAGGTGCAGGAAACATAAGCATAAACGTCTACTCTCCCCGTTTCTGAAACACAATATATATATATATATATATATATATATATATATATATATATATATATATATATATATATATATATATATATATATATATATATATATATATATATATTCATGACATTTTATTTAATTACATAATGCCATAATATAATATGCTGACTATATGAGTTTTCGGAAATAAATATCTTAATTGACTGACGTGACTGATTGATTGATTGACTGATTGATTGCCAAAGTCGTGAGTGATTGGGGATCGGTTATAGCTGAGGACTTGTAGCCGTGAGTGATTACCAATCAGTTACAGCTGATGACTTGTAGTCGTGTGTGATTAGGGATCAGTTATAGCTGATTACTTGTAGCCGTGGGTGCTTAGGGATCAGTTATAGATGAGGACTTGTAGCCGTGAGTTATTATTGATCAGTCATAGCTGAGGACTTGTTGTAACCGCACGAGTGATTAGGGGTCAGTCATGGATAAGGACTTGTTGTAGCCGTGGCTGATTATGGGTCAATCTTATATCAGGACTTGTGTTTAATGCTGGTCGGCTATAGCTAATGCTTAGGGTTAGACTAGTTATTGCCTATTCTACAGAACGCCGTATATTTAGCTTTAATGCAAAACCTACGGCAATGCCATTACTTTATTTGCTGCTTAAGTTATATAGACAACAATGTTTGTGACATGGATGCGAACAATAATATAAAAAGGCAAATACAAACACGACTCTTGCTTTCTAGCAAAATGGCATCCTATTTCCCCATGATCAAAATTAACCCAAATGGAGACTGGCGCCACCCAATAATCCGGTCAGGCCTATTTCCTGTTGTTGTTTGATTGTGACGTAATACCTACAGTTATAGTCCCGCGATTATTCTGCCTTGAGCGCCAGATAATCGCGTGTCTAAGCAACCCGTTTTCGTTCACCTCCGGAAATATTCAAACTCGGGAAATAATCAAACGTCTCCATTTCCTGATACACCAGCAGCCCTCGTTATCCTTCCCAGGCAAATAATGCAACGAAGCCACCATTTGCGACGGGAAGGTCGAACACACAGTGAACATGTCTCAACCAAATGATGTTGTGTAGGCAACTTGCCTCCAGTCCCTACATCTATCATATTCAATTCAGCGATGGTTGTAGGTATTCTAAAATCTTCGGACCCACAACCCAAGTTATTGTCTGATGCCTGCGCCAGATACGCTACTGGTTTGACATATTGTACTGTGGGCATCAGCTGTCGCGTTAAACAAGGGTAGGGTGATTAAACATATAAGGAAGGTATGATTTGCAGCTTACTTTAAACTATTTTTAATATGGTTAAACGGAGCGTGCCCGGTAGATCAATCAAAATGGCTAGAACAAACGTAACCAACCTTTCTTCAGCGAATTTCAATTGCTTGCAGTTCAACGTCATCCAACGTCCATCCACTACGTTTAAATGTCCACGCGAGCAATGCACGCGCTCGACGTCGTTTATAGCGTAAGAGCCTCGATCCAAAGTTACATGACAATACGACAACACTTGTGTGTTGCGCCAAAGGGCCCATCAAAACCAGAGGGTTATGCAATTTCAAAATCGCTATGCAATGTCAAAGTTATCAACAGATGGATGAATACGCTGAGGAGTTTTAAGGGGGAGAAGCAAAATTAAAAGGGTATATCAATAAAAAAAATAGTACGATATCGAAAAGGAAGCCAATGCAGATAGTTCAGACATGGCACTGAGTTAAAAAAAAACGAGGAGACTAATCCTTGCCAAACAACATTGCATACGTTGAAGTGTTGTGTTTTCCTTGTTGTGGAAATGGTAATTGCAGTACTCAAGTACGGTGCTAACAAGAGCAGTTGCGGATGCAGATAACTCCTAGATTCCGTGCTGGGATTAATGGTGTGACTGTTTGGCTTAGTAGGTCTAAAGCTGTAGGATTAAAACACATAATTTGGGCTGCGACAAATGTACGTCCAATTGTTCGCAGTTATGTGGACACGGAATGGCGCACACAGATAAAAATGAAAACAGTATGTCCGGTAATTAAATAAGAGACATTGACAGTCGCCGGTCCGACTAAGACTAATATATTTTACATAATATTGCATAGGCGTCTGTTCCGTATCGGAGCTATATTCTCAGAACCCGTTGTTCTCTGTTACATCTAGCTTCTCTTCCTGTTGCGCTGTCAGTGTTCTCAGACCTACACAAGCTAGTACCACGCAGGCTACCAATAACTGATGCTGAATATTTACCTGAAACAGTGTTTCTCTGTTTCTCTATGACACCAAGAGGTGAAGTTGTTGCAATTTTCAGTTAAAGTCACTTTTTGTGAAAAGTATGTTAGATGCATTATTTCTGTCAACGAATACATTAAGTTTATTATTTGTGTTAATTAATAAACTGTAATATACCATTGATATTACATACTGCAGTTAGGTAGATATGTGAAGTTCCCCAGGCGCGGTCGACTGTAACAACTAGCCCCGTAAGCAGGGCAAGTTGTTACATCATACGGGGCACGTTGTTACAGCAAAAAACGTGTGGTTCGCAAAGCAAGTGTCACTCGTACATGTTACTATTATAACATTATTGGATTATACACACTTATACATCTTATACACAGTGTGCATAACAATGTAGGTGTTCACAGCTTCATATATTAAGCTTTTCATTTTTAGTTACAAAAGTGGAAACATTCCCCGGATTATTACATAACAAACAATTGTGAATGGAATAGGAACTGTTGAATGGAGTAGGAAATAGTGAATGGAAATATATATGTAATGCGACTTCTACCTGATTGAATGATACACGCACGTACGAACTCACGTACACACGTACGCACTCACGCGCACTGACATCCACATTTCAATGAATCGTGCAATATTTATTAATTGCTCAAATAGGGCTATGCCATAACAAATTTAAAAGATTTAACAAGATTGCCATCCAAGACAAAACATCCAGATGGCAAGTGGACAAGGAAGCTATTGGCTTATCGATAGTCCAACCATTTGTCCTCTATGTAACCCGTCCTTCTGGGATACTTGTTAATTTTGTTTGACGCCGGTAGCATTTACAGTACTGTACCAGTACCAGTACACTAGGCTTCACAAGTGAAATAAAGCGTTCACATGTCGTGGTTAAATAAGTTTTGTTTTTTCAGTTATTGTCACCACACGACTGAGTTGTAACAACTTGCCCCAAACACAATGTTTGCAGTTGAATGCACGTGGACGAAAACAAATTCTTTTTTTTCAGTTTAACTTCCACTTAGCATAACCCCTTATACCATAAAGTAGACATGTTTAAAGTTTCGTTCACGAAACATAAAAAGTGGCTGCCTGAGATGAGAATTTATGTGCATATCCAAGTCATTTTTATCCACACCTCTTTAATTTCGTTTTCTTAACTCCCTATTTTTGAACAGTGTGTCTGCTGGTGGACTTCCAACCAACTCCTGTCGAAAGTGACTCCATATCTGTTGTAAAACAACTCTGTAATAACTTGCCCCTGTATACAACTAGCCCCAGTCTCCCCTACGCCGTGAATAAACAACAGCTCATTTGTAAAGCATGGCTACCTGGTAGTGCCTGTTAAACATTATTTCTCTGTACATGCTAACTTCCTTAGTGGTGACTTTCATGGTAACCAAGACAGAACTTCTTAGAAACATGCCGACAGTCGGGTATGTCAGTGTTCCACATGCAAGGTTCACAAAGTGTGTCTGGGCCACAAAAGTGGAGACTTTGTAGACAAATATGCGATGAATATATAAGTGGTTTGCCCCAGTAATAATAATGTAGTTTATTTTCAAAGCATTACCTAAAATACATTGTTGCTTTTAAATAACCTTATAATTTTGGAGGAATTGTGATTGCTTAAGAAACTGATATGTACACTACAAACGTATATACAACATTTATTACAATGTATACATTTTGTGTGTAAACACAGAGATGCAGCTTTAGGCATTAACATCCAAAGCACATGAACACACCAGATGAGCAGATAAGTTCAACAGTGGACACTGTCCAGAATTCATCACCTGGCATACACTATTCAACAATGATTTGTTATAAAGTACATTAATTGCAAATTACTATCACACGGACTTTGAAGTGTTCCAGATCCATTGCAGTTCACATTAAATTACCTAGAACTCAAGTAGACAGATGAACTGGAAGAGCGCCAACAACTTACAACCACACATCTCCATTACGTGACTCCGCTGCTAGCTATGCACTGGAACGTCTACATATATGACATACACACCGTGTAATTAACTTCTTTACAAATATACATAGCGTTCACATCAATAATTTAACTATGTTCAAAAGAGAACACTTTATTACCCGTACGGATGCCAACTGGAATGAAGGAAGCGGCAAGGAACAGCATACGCTGATACCTCGCAGTTCATATTCGACAGTCACATCACAAACTGACGCGCAACCCACATCAGCTGTTTGCTAAGTTACCTTTCATAAGTCACATTTTAGTATTATGCAATAGTTTAATAAATAGCACGTGAAATTATATATATATATATAACATATATCACTGTACAAACTACTTCCTCTGTAAAGGAACAGAACAAGCCTACAACCCACACAATCAGCTACAGCGATCTGCAACAATGATTGATAACTTTCTCATAATAAACGTGTTTCCAGTAAACCAGTTAGATGAAGTTTATATTCTGTTTCAACGCACTAGCTGCTCAGCAACTTAACTTGTGTGCGCAGTTGAATTAGTTGGCTAACATTAAAATGTTAGCACAAGTTCAGACAAATTACTTTTTTAAGAAAACTAAATACCGCAGAATTTTATTTGTAGCTGTACTAATAAAATGTAGGACTGCGAATCACAACTGATAATAATAAAAGTGATGCTGACAGCTATAATTCTCACTTATTCACATTGCATCTTATAATTCTTACCTACACATCAATGTATGTGTGTATGTGTGAGCATGTATGTGCGTGTACAACATTTTTTATACAAGGGCATGGGGATCTGGTGATTTTTTGCTTGTCAGAAAACAAAACATTTTGGCTAGATTGTACGATTTACTTACACTAATGAAATACTTTTTTCGCCACAACATATTGTGTCTTTGGATGCCTGCTCTCACAAAATTCAAATGTCCACCAAGATGAAAAAGCTGGCGACATCCAGGTACTTACATTCTACTTGACATTCTAACTACATTTGGCACAGCAAAAAAGAGCAAAGCAGTGGCAGTGGGGAGGGCGGAGCTTCGATGACCCGAGACAGGAGATTCTGTGGGAGAGACAGGTAGAATAAGAGGAAGAAAAGACTTATGTAGCTGCTCAAAACTGTTAAAGAAAACTGGTGGTTCTTTCTCAATAACTGACAAGATTTAACGTTGGAATGTTTGTGCCGTGCACCATAAACAAAAACAGTGGAATGAATGACACTATTACTAAGGTTCTTACTTCATAAAGCTTCGGTTGGTTGGACGGGTAAAAAATATTCAAGACTGCAAACATAAAATGCTTGGTCACACTTGCTATGGAGGTATATCCGATGATCCATGAAATTTATACCAGAATGCAACGTTCAGTCAACTTGATACTATCAGTTGTTGTGTTTATCCGTGATCCTCTTCTATCCAGGCAACAATTTTGCCCTCCCAGCCAGGAACGATGTCATCTTCATGAGTAATCTGAAACACAAGACACAGTGTAGTTGGGGTCCAGTTCAACTGCCTCTCAATCCTTACTCTCTCAATCTGTGAAGATATTTTCTTATATAAGTTTGATGGAAAATAAGAGGAATATATATTGGCATGAAATTTTAGTTTTACAAATTTATATTAGTCATTACTATTAATCGCGACATCATTCATTCAATTCAAATGTTGGGCTGGTCAAAGCACTTCACATTGTTCATTCCAGCACCAACTTCACTTCTTTGGGAAGCATTCAGCCATGTTGCCATTAATGCACAAAAACTAGTTGTTCATATATTTGTTCATGTGATGACGTTTTAATTTATTTATTTATTTATATATCTTAATGGATTTTTAATGTGTACGTTCAGTGATTGGCGAAAGCTAAAATCTGGCACATCGAAGAACTTTTAGTTATACATATCACCTCTGTCTACAGCCGGTATTCATTTATACATGACTGAACTACATGCACCTACAGACCGATTGACCATGACATACCTCCTCCTTGACGGTGCCAAACTCTGGGTCAAGCGTCTTGAAGTGGTATCTGTAAGACCCATGCTTGTCAAACAAACTGCAGATGTCTCGCAGCCGAATCTCCCCAAGTCTGCAAATAAAGACAGAGTGAAATGTCTAAATATCTAAATAATTAAGTCAACTAACTTTGTTCCACTAATGACTGGCCAATAAGACTAACAACAACATGAGATAGATGAGATAATTAAAGTGACTAACAATAAGGCACTAGCTAAAATGTTTTTTCGGTGTGCACACCAAGTTTAATATTGTATGTACCATGGCCAAAAAAAAAAATTACGAAAAAAGTATTTATAGGTAAAATTTTATGTTTAACTTGCAAAGTGCGCGTAAAAATTCGAAGTTAATGAGATGAGTGTTCACGTGGTTTTGTGACGTCAATGATGACTTTACATTAAGTCAGTGATGTCTATGCAGTGTTTCAGTACAGACTACAGTTTCACTCGCGTTGCTATAGCGATGTAAATTTTCCAGAATAAAACATATAATGTAACGATTTCGAACCACTAGTTGCTAGTGATACTACAGAATCATCTTCGAATTCGGCTCTTTCGGAGCAGCTTAGCGACGCCAGGAGCCTTTGACTTCGAACTTATTTACTTTCTGAACAAACGTGCCAAACTTCTCCCCATACATATACCATACACACACATGTGACGTGATCAAACATTACTCTTACTTCCAAATAAAGTTCAAAATAAACGAAAACTTGTCATCTGTCATCAGGCGTTGATGATTGCTTTTGTTTTGCAATTTTTTATCATTACATGGAAGTAAGAGTAATGTTTGACCACGTGACATGTGTACATGTATGGTAAATATATGAGACGTTTGGCGGTTCAAGGTCGTTGTATTCATGGTTAGGTCAGAAAGAGAGGTTTATATGCAAATATGATCGCGAACTGCCATGCGTTTCGATGATATTAATAGCTTTTGACCTGGCAACTATGCACAGTTTATGAAATGTCATTGATGGTGTAGTGCCACCGACAGCAGCGGTTTCGCCAAAAATGTAACGAAAATATATTGCGAAGTAAATAAAAGCAACAAAGTAAAAAGTCGCGTTACTTGAAATAAAACTACTTCATTACAAGTAAAAGTATTTAGTCAAAATTCTACTTCGTTACATGTCAATTACTTGAAATAACTACTCAAGTATTGTAAAGAAGTACTTTTACTTCGTTACATGCCAACCCTGCGCAGGGCTGCACCTTCTCTGGTTTGGATCGCAGTCGAAACAAGTTTTCTCAAAGCGAGCAAAGCTGGCTGTGCTTCGTCGGCTTGATGCTTGCTTTTTTTAAACAGAGTTGGCTCTGTGGAACTTAAACCAACTACATGTTACTTTATTCTTTACTACTGTTTGCATTACAATCAAATGCAGCACAATAAACCATTATGATGCTCTAAACAACCGCTATCGCTGTTAACGGTGCAGTGAATGAACGAAAAGTTCCTGTCTCGTAGCACTTCATTATCATCAGTGACGTCACATCGAAGCTTGTCGATAAGCGTGGCAAAAATATGTATAATCAAGGCATGCCGGTAGAACAGAGTATTATTTGGAATTATCAATTAATGGCATTCTAATGAATTTTTTGTGGAAATGGAAATATACTACAATATGTAATATAATATGATTTCAATCAATTGTTGTTGTTATTCCCTGTTGTTCTAGACTTGCAGTAAAAGTAAATTAATAGAAAAGGGGGTAGGTGTTTCTGACAACGACTGTGTTCAGTATGATGCTCTGTGGTGGTATCACATGGAAATATTCCTCGTTATACGACATGAAGATGACACGATGTGTGTACAACTGACCTCTTTGGTATTGTACACATGAAGGGCGTCACTGTCCGGTCGGTGAAATATAGCACTTTGGTTGAGATGTTTCCATTTGTTTCGCTCTGATCCAGCCGCTGTAGAGAGAAGTCTACAACACACAGCACAACATGCTCCACAGTCAGCACCAGTTGGTCGTTGGCAGCGGTCAGCGGCAGTGGTCTGGGCACAGATAGATAGTCTTACCCCATGAAATTATAGTCCTGGTAACCTGGTAAAGATGGCTAATAACAATTAATTTCAATAGCATTTAAATCCTCAGGAACCAAGCTCAGTGGTGCAACAAACTAAAATCGTTAAGCATTATATCTTGAATAGAGACATGATGATGAAAAGTCACCAGACCAAAGGACTGTTGATGATTTAGGGAGAAAATGAAGTTTGCAGTTTCAAATAAATAGTTTTTTTGCGGAAGAAAGCTGTGACGGGGAGTTTGTTGCAGATTTTGGGCACAGCTATCGAGAAAGCTGTCAATCATTTCAAAATATCAAGAAAATGTTCAGAACACAATGGTGTAAGATCACGAACCCCCTTTGCTGTCACATCACAAAATGGTCAAATAAATGGTCAGTTATGTTCCAAAGATAACAGTTTATTGTCAAATGCTTGTTGGGCCATTCTGAAAAACACTGCCCTTCTGCTAGTTGAGTTGGACATGTAAGTCACAGCACATGGCCAGGAGCTCTGAAGCCATTCAACACGTTTATGGCATAAGTCTTTTACAGGATGACGACAGTAAGGCAACAGTGATGTTTACCCTTAGTCCTTTATGAGGGGGGATGTTGCAGAGGGACAAGGATGATAATGATACCTACACTTCTGGGAAGGGAAGAGGGGTGATGTAGAGGCAAGGGTACCTACCCTGACGGGGTGTAATGGGAGACCGGCGTGCGTCTCCTGTTGAATCGTAGTTGAACCGTCGACAGCCACCGTCCCTTGCCTCGTCACTCTGGAGAGATTAGGCAACAACTAAATTTGAAAGTTATACTACAACCGTTTATTGTAAAAAGGTATTAGCTACAAATTGATAAATGATATGCGCTCCTGATTAATATACACATAAAATACCTTATTACGGTGACGTAATATCAGTCTTTAAATAGATAGTTCAATGACTTCAGTTGGTTCATTGGTTTGTCTATAATTGCCATAAAACGATCTTTACATTCTGTAAAACTGGCTTATTTGATTGCATCGCCAAATTGTGTATTTCGGAATATATAAAGACATAAAAGATCATGTTTTGCATGGATATTATTACATTATTTCTAACCAACAGCCATCGTACCGTGTGACTTGACTGCTCAGTGACGTGCAACCTCTCAACTAGTGATGAGATGCTCTGTTCCAGAACATCAATCGCTTGCAACTGCGGCTCACCAGAGGGCAGGCTAGTGCGCAGACAACGCAGCGACTCTCGCACCAATTGTAGGTCATCGCTGCCAGTGCTCTGTACAACATGTGTACAGTAAACCAACAATCCAATTAGTCACAGTTTAAGGGGAGACACCCCAGGCGAAATGTCATTTATTTAATATATAAAAAACGTGTTTCCACTATATTATGTTAGCTTTATATATTTATTATCTATAAAGTTCACTTTTATAGCAATTGCATACCTCTAAATCACTTTTATTTATGGATAAAGCATGCCTCTTTCAAGTAATAAATCCCGTTTTTTAACCTTTGATGGCCGTTTTCTCAAAAACGTGTTTTCTGCATTTGGAAAAAGGATATCTCTGTGAGTAATTATGCTATCCAAATAAGGTTTTGAATGTTGCATTCAGCATATTCTACTCTACACAATGACCAGAGGGATTTTTTAAATCATCAACGGTTTTAAAGATAAACTTGTAACTTGTATTTGTTACCAAAACCAAAGTTTTTTTTCACACTTTACAAAAAAAAAAAAATAAAACACAACATTTTAATAAATGCTCTGGTCATTGTACAATAGAATGTGTACTGGACATGGATTTGCAAGAATTATAATCATATATGTGTCCAATAAAGAGTGGCAGTGTTTCTAAATTTGCCAATAATTGCTCAAAATGGCGGACATTTTGTTTTTACAATGGAAACGGGGGGGGTCTGGCTGAAAAAAGTTCAATATGTTTTTTTACTCAATAAGACCCATTCTATACATTTGGCAGGAAAAATTTAAATTGCACGAATTGCACAAATAAAAAAATTATCCTATCTACCTGCCGTGTGTGGCCTTAAGCTCCTAAACAAACTTTAAAAAACCAGTGTTGTTGTTCAGCCAATAAAACTCCAAAAAAGGTAGTCACATGGGCAGCTGACTCAAAAAAGTAAGTGACCCGAGTTATGGGTTAAAGGAATCTAAGGCGATTTTCATTGGTTGATTTGATAGTATGCAAAAATATACAGTAGATTTGGGCCTTTATATGTTGTCAAACTTGCTTATTTTATTTCACTACCAATATGAGATGACAGAGCACACTAGTAACACGTTTTGCATAGATATTGTTGAAATGCTATAAAATACTAATAAATATCAGTGTCGCAATGTTCTGCCAAAAAACGGCAAGCATAGAGGACTGATTCATTTTTGTTTATACAATTTCTAACAGTTAATTCACTACAGCAATAAAGATAAAAAATGGAATATAACACTGCTAAGGTAGCTGGGGTGGCTATTATATGCTTGTCTTGAATTGATTAGTTTCAGTAGAAGTTTTAAAGATAAATTAACAATTTCTTCACAGATTGAAGTTGAAATACTATATAATATACCAGATAAAAAAAATTTAGTTTTTCATTTATTTGGTTATGTTACAAGGTTTTTAAAACATTTTTGCAAATATGAAAAAATAGCCAATAAAAACGAAGTTTAATAATTGTGAAACAATCCCCAAAGAAATAAATGACATATATATAAACGTGACAGTGTAACTGATGACTTTATGGCTGATTTTGGTTAACATAAACCAATTATGTCTGCTACACCACCGTGAATGAATTAATGAAAAGTTGAATGCCGGCCTAAAGTGGCAGTGCATGTTTGACACAAACCTTTCACCAATTATAATTTACTGTTGTATTACATTGCGTGCATGTAAGACGCATTCATATGCAAAATTGCAACGTCGTGAGTGTTGTAGTTTTTCTCAAATATAATTTTAAACATCATTTCCTGGTTATTAATGAAAACACAATCTCAATAAATGCTTGTAATGTTTTTGTGTTAAAATTTACAGTTTTTCACTGGCGTTTTATGTATCGTTGATAGAACATAATGGCCATTTGTAATATTGACATATCCCCTTAATTTGCCGCCACAACAACCCTTGAATATGTACTTGTAACGTGTTGTCGTCTATGGTATCAGGTTACGACAGCCATCTAACAAACACGTGGTAGGGTGTATGTACGGTCATTTTGATTGACCCGTAATCCCACAGGGTCACCAGGTCACATATTCATCGGCATTTTCGTTTGTGTCAAAACTACGTAAACACTCATTGACCGCTGATATTTGCTGGTTTAAGTACATGATTTAGTTAGGTAGATATAATAACAATGTATACTAGCATTACAGTAACCAGACGATGTGGTCTGCTTTCACAGCGAACAAATATAGCTGGTTCGAACTTCGTAGCGCATGCAGTCGTTACTATGGAAATATTGTAGCTTTTCGTGTTTTTAAAGGATGGATTGGCAAATTATGATGTTAGTGCTTTTGTGGTGTAAAATTTTAGTTCAGTATATCCTAGCATGTTATAAAGAAAAAAATCAACTGACACGCTAGCCGCCCCAATCACCTTAATTTAGATGTAATTTGAGATTGATTAGTTAAGAGCATTGCGACATTTTAGTTATCCGAAAGATCATTTACATCTCCCTACCAGTTAGCCAATGAAAATTGTACGTAGTCACATGTGGAAAGCAGAAATCATGCTGAGTGTAACAGGGCGTATACTGACATGTGTGGAGGGTGCTGAGGAGGGGCGTGTGGAGCTCCTGTCTGGCTGACTTTGCAGTATCTTGTCCTGTAGGCGCGCCATCTTGCGATCCTGCGATGTCACACGGGACGACAGTGATGCCTGAATCACGCAACAGCTCAACGTCATGGCAATGTATACTCAAATAAAGTTATGTGGTGATAACTGATTAAAAAGACTGTGTTGCAATTGACAAATGTCAAGGAAGATGCAAGATGATTAAGATCACACATGCACGCATGCACCCACACACACAAATCAACATGTAAGTTTTTACATTTACTCTAATGTTAAAATATACCTCAGTGCCTAATAAGGTGCTAACATGTAAACAATTAAACTAACAAAGAATAACAGAACTGGTACAAAAATGGTTATACATGGCGTCAATAAGGGATGATGGCCTCAAAAAGTTGATGGTTGACACAGCACAAAGTTGGTTTCATGGGGGTCAGGTTAGCAGCTATTTTAGTTAGTGTTATACTTATACTGTCTTGAGATCATCAACAAAGAGCCTTCCAACATGATGCCTAGATGACAGCATCTCCTAAAGCCGACCCACCTCTGTCTCTGTGACCTGTCTCAGTCGGCGCTGCAAGTCTTCTATTTGAGACCGCAGACTCACTTTTGCTGTTTCCTTCTCCTTCTCAGACATGTGACACTGCACCTGCATCAACCAATCAAAACACTTCCTTGAGACGATACTGCACCTCCATCAACCAATCAAAACAGTTCCCTGAGTCAAGTGACACTGCACCTGCATCAGCCAATCATAACACTTCACTGAGTCATGTGATACAGGAAACAATCATATCTCTCAAGTGACAACATCAACAAATTACAACACTATATCTAAGCATAGAAATTTAATTCGCTATCATAATCATAATAACATCAACTTAGTCAACATGTGTAGAGACTGAAGACAGGTTCCTTACCTTCACTTCCTCCATCTCCCGATGTTGCCGAGCCAACTCCCTCTGTACGAGAAACACAGGTTTCATGACAAAAAGATACACACAAGTTTGTCAACTCATTGAATTGTGTCTTCGTGTTCGGTAGTTGGCAGAACTGACTGAGCTACGTTAAACGTTCGATCCATCTGATGACAACCTTCACACTGTACACTGATTTCAAGACTGTCTAACCCTTTCACTTTGATGAGCATCTGACCATGAGTTTCCGAGGGTTTAGGCACGATATAAGTTTTCAAATTATTATTATTACTACAATAGAATACAAACAAAACACAGCTGAAACAGATATGGCAAATCATGTGCATAGCCTATAACTGGTATCTATTGTGGTGAGAGAAGTTAGTGAAGTTATGAAGAGATTAGATCAGTTAATGAAGTTATGAAGAGATTAGAAGTGACAGGAATTGTTTAACTTAATGCTGACAAGAGGAATAGTGTCTAAGATGTCACATTCCCACCACAAGGGTTGTTGGATTTAAATCATTGATTTAAATCATGATTTCAATCGCTCCAAAAAAATCATTGATTTACGATTTTTTTGCTTTTTTTTACTTCCGGTTTTTTTAATCGCTGATTTATATGAATTTAACACAAATAATTGTTTACAAGCATCAAGATCAACAAAGTTTTGTGTGTTTTTTAATACAAAAGCACAACGTGCGCACACTTGATAGTCAACTATTTTATGACATTGTGTATACCAGATTTCAATAAAATCAAATAAATAAAAAAATCAAATAAATAAAAAAAATCATGATTTTTTCAACCCTGCCCACCACACAACTATCTTTATGTGCCACATTTTAGCTACAGGTATCAGTTCATACTTGTGAAAATATTACTTATAAAAGATGGCAGTAAACATCACAGCTGGCGATTATGTCATTTGGTAGGATAACTGAAGCAACATGTAAGCAGATGGAAACAGCACATGCCAGTTTGCACGAGTGACTTTTGTACGATTTATCAATTTATGGTGTCACACGATGTCCCAGTGCAAGAAACAGTTGTGTAAACACCTTCACAAGAACGATTAGCGAGGCCAGTTTGTAGCTATGATTGTGTCTGTGGAATTGGGTGCATCTGGAGTCGGTCTAATTCCACATACCGCAATCAGCGACTGCCACGACTGACTTGCATACCTATCATGACCTTTCATTAAAGCACTAGTGGGGATTGGCATGAGTCAATATATCGCACTCGCACACACATAATTAAGTCCAACCAGCCTTGAGAACTCACCCTGAGGTTCATAATGAGTCGTTCCTTCTCCTCCATCCGCTGTTCGAGGTCCGCCTGGGAGATAAACACATCCCTGAGTAACCACCACCACCAACACTCTCATACTTCAATTAAACTATTTTAATTAATTTATTGATATTATGCACCTCGACACATTTTTATTTAACTTATTTGAATGTGTTGTTTTTATGTATCATTGCTGCGTTTTACAATATACTCCATTATGTAATTATTTAATTTTAAGAAGTACTAAAATTACCGATATATAATCTCTGTTTTAAACTCATCTTAGGACGATAAAATGCATATTTTATAAGGTTTATTGTGAATAAATTTATTATTATTGTTATTGACAGACTGTATTTAGGAACATTTTTGCCCACAACAGAGAAACTGCGCCCACTCAGATATATGTCTCACTAGACACTGACCTTGAGCGTCTCGAGGTTCTGCTGACTGAAGCCTGCCTTCAGGAGCTCTGCCTTCATGACAAGGAATGAATGATGTTCTTCCGACAGTCGTTGCTGGAGACCTTCCTGCAAACACTCACACTTCATGAAGCTGCCTCTGCAATTTGACTTTTTGCTTGTCTCAGTAGATTCATTTCGAAAAATAAATAAAACGTATCTAGCATCAATTACGACATGCTGGCTTGTTTGTGCAAATGTGTTATAATGGTTTGGCAAGACAAACAATTAAATTAATTGCTTGTATATGATATATTCAGCTGATTACTACCAGGGTACTTGCAAACTCAGCAGTTAGCAATCAGTTATCTGTGTGTGATGCAGTTAGCAAGCAGCTATGTGTATGGCTAGCAGTGACATACATATGATGGGTCAGGTGACACCAGACAGGGGACAAGGACCAAGGACCGGTTTCACGAAGTGTTCGTAGTGTGCGAACCATCAGAAAATCTGTGTAATTCTTAGTTATATAGAGTTGTTCGTAATGCTCTTCATGTTTCTACAACTGTTCCAAGTTACATAATCTTTGTTAAACATCCACACCAGTTCCCTTGCACTGTATGAACGCTTCGTGAAACCGGCCCCTGATGTATCAGTTGTAGTCTCACCTTAGTTCCATGTAACTGCAGACACTCGTTCTTCACTTGTGACAACTCCCGTCTCAGTTCATGGCAGACAGCCTCCGATTGCTGCAGCTTACTACGCAGAATCACGACTTCCTCATCTGCCGTGCTGCCCTCTGCTGGCAGCACTGGCTCCCCGCTGCCACTACAGCATGCCTCTTCGCCACTGACTGGTTGGCCACTCAACAACTGCAGGGAACCAACAGTGCGGTATAGTGAATAGAGAATATACCGTAATTTTCCATGTATAATACATATTTTCCCCCTTAAATTTTTACTTCAAAGTCCGGGAGCATATTATACATGGTAACAAGGCTAAACTATCGAAAGTGAGGAAATCGGGGGTTGATGCTAAAAAATTCTCTGATTTGTACAAAAAGTCAGGGTACGTATTATACATGAAAAATGCTGGTATATGCAGGCACACGCAGTGTAGTTTAACTTTGCCACGACAGGCCCACAGATGTGGAATGACTTGCCCAAATGTGTTTAGTAATCTTAATGACATTTCAAAAACAACCGAAAACACTTATTTCATTTTCTCTACCTACTTTGATTTAACACTTCTTTTCTCATATAAGCCACATTATTTTCTATTTTGCAATCTTGACGTAGACCATTTCAGCAAAAGGACAAGAGTACCTTCTACCTGAGAAACAAACATTGGAACTAGGGCTTTTCGGTTACCGCACCAACTCTTTAGTACTTTTAGTGTTAGGTCGGCAGGAATTATAATAATGTTTCACTGTGATCTGAAGACTTATCTTTTTAACGTTGCCTACACTCCTTAGTTCCTCAGTATATTCGTCAATTGATAACTTTAAAATTGCATATTGATTTGAGAGTGCTTAACCCTTTGGTCTTGATGCACCTCTGTCCTCTGAGCTCCAGTTTTCAAGGATTTTGGTGCAATAGAAGTCTTTGTAATGTATAGAAACTGACCAGCTGTTGTAGTCGGTGCAGTGATCGGTTGACGAGGTCCAGTTCTTCCTTCAGACCGGTGTGTTCTGCCCGCAGCTGTTCCAACTCACCACTGTCTCCTGCCTCGGATGACCTCACAGACAACTCTGCAAGACCAGACTTTCTGCTGTCAACACTGACATTAGAGATAATGGAGCAACATCAGCAGTAACATGTACTGAAGTAGGTTGCAGAAGTTATGAATGCCGCTAACAAATCAAGACTAAAGACAACCATAAAACCACTTGGTATAAACCACAGGTGAAACAACTAACACTACTTTGTCAAAACCTGCTTTGTCAACTCCTTTTACTATTTCCACATGCAAAGATGAGCCACCACGGTATGACCCAAGACTAATTGAAATCATATAACTATTCACTGCTCAGTAATTGTTCATTTACAAAACTTGTTCATCATCAATGATTTACCCTAGCCTTCATTTATTATTTACCCTAGCCTTCATTTATTATTTACCCTAGCCTTCATTTATTATTTACCCTAGCCTTCATTTATTATTTACCCTAGCCTTCATTTATTATTTACCCTAGCCTTCATTTATTATTTACCCTAGCCTTCATTTATTATTTACCCTAGCCTTCATTTATTATTTACCCTAGCCTTCATTTATTATTTACCCTAGCCTTCATTTATTATTTACCCTAGCCTTCATTTATTATTTACCCTAGCCTTCATTTATTATTTACCCTAGCCTTCATTTATTATTTACCCTAGCCTTCATTTATTATTTACCCTAGCCTTCATTTATTATTTACCCTAGCCTTCATTTATTATTTACCCTAGCCTTCATTTATTATTTACCCTAGCCTTCATTTATTATTTACCCTAGCCTTCATTTATTATTTACCCTAGCCTTCATTTATTATTTACCCTAGCCTTCATTTATTATTTACCCTAGCCTTCATTTATTATTTACCCTAGCCTTCATTTATTATTTACCCTAGCCTTCATTTATTATTTACCCTAGCCTTCATTTATTATTTACCCTAGCCTTCATTTATTATTTACCCTAGCCTTCATTTATTATTTACCCTAGCCTTCATTTATTATTTACCCTAGCCTTCATTTATTATTTACCCTAGCCTTCATTTATTATTTACCCTAGCCTTCATTTATTATTTACCCTAGCCTTCATTTATTATTTACCCTAGCCTTCATTTATTATTTACCCTAGCCTTCATTTATTATTTACCCTAGCCTTCATTTATTATTTACCCTAGCCTTCATTTATTATTTACCCTAGCCTTCATTTATTATTTACCCTAGCCTTCATTTATTATTTACCCTAGCCTTCATTTATTATTTACCCTAGCCTTCATTTATTATTTACCCTAGCCTTCATTTATTATTTACCCTAGCCTTCATTTATCATTTACCCTAGCCTTCATTTATTATTTACCCTAACCTTCATTTATCATTTACCCTAGCCTTCATTTATCATTTACCCTAGCCTTCATTTATCATTTACCCTAGCCTTCATTTATTATTTACCCTAGCCTTCATTTATTATTTACCCTAGCCTTCATTTATTATTTACCCTAGCCTTCATTTATTATTTACCCTAGCCTTCATTTATCATTTACCCTAGCCATCATTTATCATTTACCCTAGCCTTCATTTATTATTTACCCTAGCCTTCATTTATTATTTACCCTAGCCTTCATTTATTATTTACCCTAGCCTTCATTTATTATTTACCCTAGCCTTCATTTATCATTTACCCTAGCCATCATTTATTATTTACCCTAGCCTTCATTTATTATTTACCCTAGCCTTCATTTATTATTTACCCTAGCCTTCATTTATTATTTACCCTAGCCTTTATTTATTATTTATTTATAGTAAAGTTCAATGTTCACGCATCATGAAATAGTAAAAAATACTCTACAAATTTAGCTAAACAAAAACAAGGGCACTTTCAAAGTGAATGACATGACAACATGTGTCTCCATGACAACACAGCTGTCTCATGACAACACAGCTGTCTCCATAACAACACAGATGTGTAACTAACCTGCATCAGATTTTGGATCGCTGCACTCAGCCGCTCCAAAGTCGAGACATCGCTGGACACCCTGGGGCGACGCAGTGGCACCTATACTAGTTATGGGGCTACCATGACTAGTTGATGCGGGACTGCTGCCCTCTTTGTCTCCCCGGTGAATGTGTTGTTCAAATCTTGCCACCGGGTGGCTGTGGTCGGAGTCGCTGCCTGTTCCGCTGCTACGATGGCCGAAGTCACTAAAACAGAATTCATAATGTCAAATATCTGTGACATATCTGATTGAGCAACAACAACAGAGGCTGCAGGTTTGTGAGAACAACTGGGTCCAGAGAATTACAGGAGCAAAGAGGGTGGACAGGTGGAGGAGGAATAACTTGAGGGAAGAGATTGGGATATAACTGATCTTAACCGGAAGAATAGTAAGAAACCGGGTGTTGTGGATACCAAGTCTGGTGGGTACTGAGTTTGGTAAGTACTGAGTCTGGTGGGTACTGAATCTGGTGGGTAGGTAGGTTTTAACAAGATTGCCACCCAAGGCAAAGGCCCAGATGGCAAGTGGACAAGGAAGCCATTGGCTTATCGAGAGACCAACAATTTTTTTCTATGTGTAATCCGCCCTCCTGAGATATGTGTCAACCTTGTTTATTCACGCTGCTAGCAGTTACACAATCTGTAGATAATTGGTTCCATTCATTGATTGTCCTCTGTGAGAACAAGTACTTCCTTATAACCAATCTACACTGATCCTTTACTTATGTTATCTCATGTCCTCTAGTTCTATTATTTTTCTTTAGTGACAAAAAAACATTTCTAGCAATATCTTCATACCAATTTAATATTTTTAAAACTTCCATCTGATCTCCCCTTAACACCTTGTCTCTGGGGTTGTTAAAATATATTCTTTCAGTTGTTCTTCATAACTAAGGTCTCTCTAGTTGCTGATGGAAACAGGCTGACTAGTAAGGAGGGCAGCGAGCTACAAAAATAAATAGTTGCAGACAGAAAGTTGTTTCTTAGCATGCACTGTGCGGGATCCTGGAGGAACATTTACTTTGCAGAACTTCATACGACATGTTTCTTGTGTGCTATTTTTGCGCATATTCTAAGTACAAGATGGAAAACTAATTCATGTACTATTTTTTTGCAAATTAGATAATGTAAGTAGCTATATTATTGAAAAGTTAACAATTATCACCAGGAAACGAGAGCGGAAACACTTCTGGGAGACATACCCTTGCTGATGTCACAAAATAGCGTGACCAGCTGCGACGTCAAATAGCGTGACCAGCTGCGACGTCAGTCGTGAACTGTATTACGGTGAAGGTATTTTATTTGGCTAAAAGTTGCTTTTCCAAAAAGAATTACAACTCTCAGCAACCATGTCATAGACACTTTAAATTCCCTAGTATGTGAGTGGTGTTACCGGTGACAGCCGGCAAGTTGTCTTGGTCGCCGTGGGTGATGTACAATACTGGCAGCGTCCCGCCTCGCATCAGCCAGAGCAGCTGCTGCCCCCTGCAGTCAGCAGTAGAAACTGTACATGGATTTGTTTCAAATGGAATACTGGTGATACAGTACATATTTTCTTGTGTTCGTTACCAGTATAAAATCGAATGACAAACTTATAGCGGTTGAAGCAAATACTTTTAATGCGAGGCAGATTTCTGGCAAAACCTAGCAGATTTTGTTTGATATAGGTATATTTTGTAGTGTCATATATGGCAACACTTGTTTGGAATAGGGACGCTGTTCAATGACAATTTTTATGGATTTCTACGGCTCTATATAGAATTTCAAGTCAAAAATACGGATTTCAACCAAAACGTGTGGTAGGTAGGCCTGCCAACTGTCTCCCCATAACTCACCTGGGCGATGCCAGCGACCGACTGCAGGTGAACATGTGACGTCACTTTGTCGTACTGGGCCGTCTGACGCACACTGTTGGGCTTGAAGTGGGCCGCCAGGGCCAGGATGAGCCGCATTATGGACTTCATGTTGCCTTCCACAATGTCTGCAACAGTCAATAACTGGCAGCTGAACACTCTAAATACTACTAAACACAGTTAAATATGACTTTACAATTATGCCAGTAATATAATCGATTACAATGTCTGTGGTTACAAAGTCATGATTGTTATAACCAGGGTAGGGTTCAATTATAATTGTAATTCGTAATAAATTTTTGACATCAGCGTAATTGTAACTGATATTTCTTATATCTGTGTAATTGTAATTGGAACTTTCAATTATTATTCAAGTGAATTTGATCATATTTGTTTTTATTTCAACCGGTTTACTCATATTGCAAGCAAAACAAGGTGAAAATATTTACATTTCACACCAATAATTTTAATTATAATCTTTGGGTTGTAATTTTATTTGATTATTGTAATTGTAATTGAATTTTTAGTGAGTCATATAATAGTAACTGAATAGGTCAAATAGACCGTAATTTGGAAAAAATCAGGCCTTGTAACTGATGGGACCTAAAAATCAACTGTGAGATTATCCAGATCGACAACATTATTTTACCTTTGACAACTGACGAGATTATCTAACCTTTGACAACTGACGAGATTATCTTACCTTTGACAACTGACGAGATTATCTTACCTTTGACAACTGGTAAGATGAGTGTACCTTTGACAATTGGTGAGATGAACTTACCTTTGACAACTGGTGCCAAATTACATTTGTCATTTGACAGCTAGAGAGAAGCATACTTTAGTTGACTGGAGAGATGATGTTACCTCTGGCTGCCGTGTGGTGCATCTTAATCTTGCTGAGGGTCATGAAATGAATGACCTGTTCGACGTTGGCAAGCATCTCGTCGGCTGATGAGGGGTCTCGGTTGATGCCCTCGAGATGTTTGCCAGCTGCAGATATAATAATATGTAACTGACCTTACAAGTGGGATGAATGCATTTCACTTAGACCTGCAAACACTTTATAAAGAACACACAACCTGGATTCATGGTTGAAAAAAAATCGGATTTTTAAAATTTAAATTGGATGTTTGTTTTATTTATTTGAAATCTGGAATATAGACACCCTTGAATGGACAGATGATTCGGTTTCTTGGTTATTAATATTAAGCATAATTACCTCTCAAGAAACTTTGTGTTCTTTCTGAATATTTCGACTGCATCTCGCAGTCTTCTTCAGCAGACTGAAGTTACGGATGTGTCACATGACCAATGTCATGTGACACAAGTTCACGGTAGAACCAGAACAGGACAATACGTTAGCCTTTCTAGAGACTTGTGTATGCCTGAAGGATGATGGATCAACCAAGGTCAAGATATATCGGAAAGCAACCCACACGGACCAATATTTGAACTGGGAGTCTAATCACCACCTAGAACACAAACGATCAGTGGTCAGGACACTCCTCTAAAGGGCAGAAAACCTGATAACAGAACAGGAGGACAAGAACACAGAGGTGGACCACATCAAAAAAGTGCTGAAAGCAAACGGTTACAAAACTTGGATGTTTAACACCAGCAACCAATGAGAAGGAAGGAGAACACCAGCACAGAAACCAGCAGAAGACAACATGCCATAGGTCTGTCCTACATTAGTAAACTATCAGAACAAGTAGCAAGGATTTTCAAGTCCTATAACATCCCGGTTTACCACAAACCTATCAACACCCTGAGGTCACTGTTGGTACACCCAAAAGACAGAACAGCAAAGGAAGCAAAGTGTGGGGTAGTATATGACATACAATGCCTAGAATGTGACCAACACTATATAGGAGAAACAGCCAGAACACTTGGCACAAGAATCAAAGAACATCTATCTTGTCGCCAACCCCTATCAGCTATAAGTGAACACAAGCTGAACAAAGGCCTTCAGTGCTCTATGGAGGACGTTAACATTCTAGACCACGAGGAGAAAAATAAAAGAGGTGATTAACATCCACAGAAAGAAACCTACGCTGAACCGAGATGTTGGCCAGCAGCTCCCACCAGTCCTACTCTAGCTTGTGTCACATGACATTGGTCATGTGACACATCCGTAACTTCAGTCTGCTGAAGAAGACTGCGAGATGCAGTTGAAATATTCAGAAAGAACACAAAGTTTCTTGAGAGGAATATTGTATATCAAGCATGGAGACCATATCGTAAAAAGGACATAGACATGCTAGAAAGAATACAACGAAGAGCAACTAAAATGATTCCAGAACTGAGAGACCTTAGTTACGAAAATCGCTTATTACAATGTGGTTTGACAACAATAGAGACCAGGAGACTAAGAGGAGACCAAATAGAAGCGTTTAAAATAGTGAACGGTTATGAGGTTACGTTGACAGGAATATGTTCTTCAAACTTAAAGAAGGCAGTAGAACCAGAGGACACAAAGCAGCATTAGTTAAGGAACAGTGTAGGTTGGACATGAGAAAGTACTCTTTCTCACAGAGGTGATAAATGAATGGAACAAACTGCCAAATGATTGTGTTAATGCTAGTAGTGTGAATATGTTTAAAAATAGAATTGACAGATATATGATAAGGGCGGGCTACACATAGATGAGAAAATTGTTGGACTCTCGATAAGCCAATGGCTTCCTTGTCCACTTGCCATCAGGAACTTGTTGTTTGGGATGGCAACCTTGTCGTATCAATGCTAGAGGAATGGTGCTGATGGCATTTACATGAATATGATAACACTTACCAACAATATCAATGAGGTCAACAAGGGCGACCCCGTCATGCATGTCGACCTTGAGGTCGGTGACCTGTTGGGTGCCATCAGACCGTTTCTTCAGCTGCGCATTCACCCAGGCTATGTAGGCTTTGATCTGCGCCTGCATCAACAGACGCTTGTCTGAGTCACTTACTAAATCAATAAATGTGTCTGATGTGTGAAATTTCATTCTTTATTGTGTATATAAAATACTTAAACTTTAATCCTAATTCTAGTAAATCGTAAGGAGCCAATTGTGGCTATAGTCTATGACATACTGGATTAATGTTTCCTTCCAATGTCACAGTCTCATGGCAAAGGTCTAAATCTCAAGCAAATTTTCATAATCTTTAGCAATGAAAAATATCAAAACAAATTCCTATTTTTTTGGCAAAAATGTGACACGCACTCTGTGCATCACAAGCGAAGTCCTCAGTTAATTTTATCGGTAGTATCTGTCTTTTAGCAAGTTGTAAGGTTTGGTCAGCCTAAAATTGTAAGAACAGAGACAGTGGTCATTACAGACATATTTAATCAATGATTTAACGTTAGCATAAAGAAAACCCAGGTTGATACAACTTATGTAAGGCAAGCTAGTTTCTGGCCAGTTTGCAGCTTTGCTTATTGTTTAGTATACACAGTAGGGAGGGGTAGAGTCGCCCCGACTGTAATAATAACTGGATTGTCAAACGGGAGAAAGGTTTACCCGATTTAGAATGCAGGCCATAAGAAACTAGTTTAGTTGGCAAATGACTGTCCCTAAGGACACAAGGTCTCCCAGTCCTGGGGGGTTCAGAAGGTGACCCAATACCTTGCATACAATGGTCATTTCCAGCATGTACGGGGATGACGGTTGTATATGGACATCGGCCAATAACGGCTTTCTCGATTTCCTAAAATGGTTAACCGCGCCTCCACTGAGGCGGGGTTCTTCTGAAAGCTCTGGTATAAATAGGCCAGAAATAGACTCATAAAGCAACGGGTGCGCGCGATCTAAATTACCACGCACCTCGTTCAATTTGGACTAAAAATTATTGGCAAGGATGGGCCACGCCGGCCCATACCTACCTTACCATTAGAAAACTAAATTTATTGAAGACTTTTAAATGTTAAATGGGAGACAGAAGAACAATGGTAGAGAACCAGTCTATGTTGTACGATCAACACTTCTGCGTTAATAAAATCTTGCAAACCTGGAAGATGCGTTCACGGCTTATTATACCGATCTGATCGTCTGCGGTATTATCAGTAAGCAGCTAGACGATCTGGCGAGCGACAAAGACAATTACTACACAACTGTGAGTATTCTCAACGAATGCACGCGCCCTTAAGAGAAGCGAGAATCTTACAAAGTAACGTGTGAAACGTGGCCAGTGATTGGTCAACAGCTGAGCATCAACCAATGAGATTTCCTGTTGGAAAGCAGTGTAAGCACGTGTTGAAGATGACCTTTAGTTTATTTTTTGAATAAAAAGGTCTCCAAATGTTTTTGAAATTCACTGTCCACCATGGCATGGGTTGGCAGACTTCGTGGCCAGGGCTCCTTGGAACTCTCTTCCGAGTCAACCCTCTCTCCTGGCTAGGACAATTTCTCACACCTAAGTCTAAGAGCCCTCCACGAGTTGACAGCTATGCAGTCAGTACCGTTGCTGTGGAGGGGTGGGGCTTTACCTAGACAGACTCCGAGACTGATAATGTAAATGTATCACTGTCACTTAAATATGAGTGACATTCAGTACATTGTGTGGGTCACAGACGCAGTTATCTACATAGGGTTCACGTTCTGCACAATATATCGTCAGTTTAACCGGTGTGTTATACATCTACATAACCAGCAAGATTGTGCAAACGAAATACAAACATCAATCGATGATGTGCACCCAACCGACACGGCTTCATTTACATAGTAACATACCGTGTTCATATCCATATCCCGGCGTTTTCAACCTCCCTCTTTCATGTTGATAGTCTCATTTTGAATCAAATTTCAGCCTCGAGTATTGTAAATGAACTAGCATTTTCACTGCGACTGTTTCACCAAATGTTACGAGTTCAAAAATTTCGCGGTGAAATTCGAACCGCTCGCCAGATGCTATTCCTGGGACGATAAAGCCGGAAGTATACTCTCGATCCTCAGAAGTGGTCGCATTATCAACTTTCTCAAATAACAACGTTTGCTGAATGGCTTCTCAACATAACTCGGCAAGATTTTGTATGAAACGCTTAAATTGGTTTGATGGAAGAATTTGTTTCATTTGAAAGTTCTTCACGAATGTCTGTGGCTGTGGCAAATTATTGTTTGGAGGCTATGCAGTATTACCGTAATATGATACAAATGAGCATGCGCGTTCATTTCTATTTTTGACAACCTACCAATAAATCATGGGTTCTGCTGCTAAATTCTGAGATAAAAACAATTCCAACGAAAATCTTTATGTTTGATAATCTCGTCACGTAATACACTATTGGCATGACTTGTATACATTTAGAAAAATCACGTTTACTTTCTGGCGTTTATTTGTTTTATTCCGCGCGCATTTACCATATGTGTAATTCGCCTGATCAATTATTAAAATAATCGCAGCTATGGCGTACACAATGATTAAGCCATATGGCACCAAGAACACAAAGCAACCAAGTCCCAGTTACTAAATAAGGGACTTATATGGCGTTCCGATAACTGTTTCTTGGCAGCAGACAATAAAGGATATATAGCGCTGTATATAGCGCTTTAATGCTTGATGACGATCGATTTTCTGCCTATGACTGCCTATATATGCCTCTATATCGTAGGCTTACCTGCCAGGTAGAAAATCTACATATTGTTGTGTTGTTGGTGATTTTAGTAAATAAATACCCACCCGTTGTCTGTCCTCGTCCATATCCTCGTTGGCATTGCTGGTGACCGCGGGGGCGTGAGACGCTGGGTCCCATCCTCCGTACCCAAGAGGTAAAGGCGGGTCGTTGGTTTTGACGACACCGCCATGTAACTGTCTGGGACGAATGACCGGGGGGTCGTACCTCGTTGTCTGGGAGTTAGTTGACGATGCGGATGTACTCCGTGATACTGACCACTCCGGTCGGCTCCTTGTCGTCTCGTGCCGGGCGCGTCTGGGTGGCACTGGCCGTCCAGACGACAAGCGATTCATCCTATAGCTACGGTTTTAATTCAGCTACCCCGCACGACATCGCGACATTGTACGGCCGTTAGCTCATACGCTTGCCGTTAGCTCATACGTGTCGTCTGCTGGCGATTATCGATATATTGATATTGTCGCTTTGTCTCCAATTAACGTAGGCAAATTACTACCAGTGGTTCATGCAGAGCTCAATGTCTCGTACTGTTAGAGTTTGTGGGAATACTGTCGCCGCACCGTGACGTCACGCACAAGATCCAGTTCGTTTGATTAATCTCGGCATGTCGTTTTCATTTGGACTGTCTGCAACAGAAACAGATGACACGTAAATTACCATGCAAGCATGAACCGGTTGTGGCGTAGGTGACCTGCATATACATGTGACATCAGCTAGACTGTTCATAGGGCCTATAGAACTTACTATTCGAGCCGGTCCAAGTGTTGGTCTGTTACACCCGGTTCAAAGCGAAACCACCAATTAACTGTGTGTCTATCGCCTAATAGTACGTTTTGTTGTCGTAATGTTTCGGTGAATATTCGTTCGTGATCTTCCATGCAGTGAGTCGCATATCAGATTCAGGAACGTGGTCGTCTCGGTCCGGTCACGTTTTTGAATTTCATTGGAATGTGTTGGCAGAGCTTTGTAAATCTAATTGTTGATTGCGCCCACCGAAGTGGCCGGTCATTCGGTGCTGTCAAATATATCATGTCCGTGCACGATACTGCTGCATTGTACATGAACGCGGTGTTTTGATAATCACACAGTTAATTTGGCATATCTGGGATTAAACCGTTAAAATTGTGTTTTAGCGAATCATTTAGGTACCTGTTTTATCGCATGCAGGTATAGGAACCTCCATGTGAAAGATTACTAGGGGCCTGTATGCCTAAACATGTGTTTTTTTGCATGGAAGAGGCGTAACATTGTTCACGCATGTGCAATTTGGGTTATATAGTATATACCGCTCACTCGGTCCGAACCAACAGAAGGTTCCAGAATTTAGGCCGGTCGCTGCGAACTCATGATCGGGCTATGGCCCGATAATTGGTGGAATATAAAGGTTTGGATGACGACTGTGCAACGTAATAGAATGTAGAATGTACATTTACTAGAATGGTATTTGCACACCAGAGTTCGGCTTTGTGAAGTATAGACGACTCTCAAATCGTACACTATAATTATAGAACGCCAAGGGCTGGACAAGTCCAAATACTGTAATTGTGGTAGACTAATTATTATGATAATGATATGGTGGCTATGTGGCATGTCTACACAATGTGTGTGTGTGTGTGTGTGTGTGTGTGTGTGTGCGTGCGTGCGTGCGTGCGTGCGTGCGTGCGTGCGTGCGTGCGTGCGTGCGTGCGTGATGAGTGAGTGAATGCGTAAGTGAGTGCGTGGGTGCGTGCATGCGCACGTGTGTGTGTGTGTTTGTGTGTGTGTGTGTGGGGGGGGGGTGACAGGAATTAAGTGGGATATGGGAGGTGGTATTGGTGGAAGGTGGGAGGTGGTATTGGTGGAAGGTGGGAGGTGGACAACAAAAATGGTGGGGTGTTAGATGTAGGCCCCACAAACAGGTCGAAGACGGGGGAGTAGACTTTTGCCACACCCGCTCACTCGATCTGGCATTTGAGCTGCACCCACTAGAAATTGGTGCCGATTGCGTAACTCTCCCCTACTGTTCGTGTACACAGCCTCTCCAGAGACAATACTTTAGCACAACCTTATCGTTGTACACCACGGGTCCTGGGCATCTGGCAGCCTCAAGCTAATGGGTTAGGGATCTCGGAGCAGATTGGAGCCCCAAAGGTGGGCAATGGCCCGTCGGCGTGCGGACACGTCCCGATGCTCATTATTCCAATCCCCATTTATAAGCAAATAGTACAGGGCATATGACACGTATAAGCCTTGATAGGCCAGTGGTCTAAGGGTGTAAACAGAAATAAACACTAACAGAAAATCTGAAGTGGCGCCCGAAGGCAGTTTTATGTCCAGTACCCGATTAAGCAGGGTACAGTTGGTACATTCATACCAGGCCCCTATAAAGAGGGCCCCAAAAATCAATCATAATCCGTCCGATTATAGTCGCTTTAATAGAACCCTTTTTCGCTTCCTTTGAACCGGACTCCGTGTCACCAGAGGCGACAATCTATCAGATGCTGATCAAGAAAATATCAGGGATGGTTTCCCCAATGTGGAGGTAATGTTTCACCTTTGAGTGACGTTAATTATTAGTGTAACTGTAGTAGAGAGAGAGAGAGAGAGATCTTTTTACAACTTCAAACTGATCAAGGATGAGCACCGGTCCACACTGAGCCAGAACAGATTGGTTCATCTATGACTATGCTCAGAAGGGAATGGGACATCATGCGTCGGATTAATCTTGACAATAATATCATAATGTCAAAACGCACAAATAGTTAGTGTTTGAGAAAGTTCAACAGATGAACCAACATATCTGACTATTCAGATACTGACATTTCTAAGATTCTCTAGAACCGCCGGTAACTAATTTGGTGGACAGCATTTGTATGTTACTCTTTGTTTGCTCTGTAGAACGAGTACAGTTTCTATTTTACACTTATTTTACACTCTTGTACCATATTCTGGTTTGTCATTGCATGCTGTAAGTATTGCTTGTCATTGTACGTAAATGTGTTCTTGATTGTTATCATACGCTGTATTCCCACCTGCCACCCCACAATTTGTACCAGGCCCCCACGTTAATTGTTAATGTCGACCTTATATAATTGCCATCCTCCGGCAGCTGCAGCTGGTGTCAGCTGCAGGTGCTGGTCTGCATTCATTTAGACCCCTCAAGTGAGGCAGCGAGGGGGATCCTGACGACTGGGCAACCCAGTATCTCCATACAATTCGTTCAGGCTTGCACCACGGATAGGTGGCTTCAGTGAACCAAACCGTGATGATGATGATGATCATGATGATGATGGCGATGATGATGATGATGACGATAGTGGCTGGAAGTGTCCAGTTCTTCTTCTTTCCCCTTGGTCAGTTGCGTGGCGGGGGCCACATGACTTATTATTATCTCCATCTTTTGCGATCTTTTGTCATTCTCTCCCACTCTCCTCTGTTGACCTCTGACCTTTCAAGATATCTCTTAACTAACGCTGTCCCTCCATCTTAATGATGTCTTCCTCTTCTCCTTCTGTCACCTTCTTCTGTTTCCATGCTCTCTTTGCCAATCTTTCCTCACTCATTACCTGTATGTGTGTCCTGTCAATCGTAGTCTTGTTCTCTGCCTCCTGTCTCTCTATCACTGCACGTGTCTCCTGCCCATGTGCGCAAAATGGCACCACGCAAGCTTCCAGTTAGTTTATAAATAGTGTGAGAGACGATGTTTTCAAACTGGTTCGAAGCAGCGTGTTGGAGAATGAAACACTTAACAGAACAAATGTAAGTTTGGTTGGAATCGAAACTGTAGAATGACCGTGGTAAGGACCCAGCTGAATGACATGAACACAGCTCGACGTGGAGCAGAAGCGGTAAATATGAAAATCAATAATCTATCCCATAGCAAAACAATTCATGGAATTTTATATAATTCAGAAACAAATCTACAAAATTCCATGAAATTCCATAAAATTCCTTAACATCCTTAAAATTCCTTCAAATTGTATACAAATGTAAAGAAAAATTAAGTAGACGTAAATTAAATCTGTAAAATTAAATCTGTGACATTCCATAGTTTTCTATATGTGGTCAAATAAAACTTGGCAAGTCGATCTGGTGTACGTGCGTACGTGCGTATACGTGCGTACGTGCGTGCGTGCGTGTTAAATATATTAATTCAGTTGCATGTTAAAGATCATTATCTATAGGCTATAATGTTTACATACTCGATCCTCGATCATAGATGCGGAAGTAGTAGGCCTAATTATGGTTATGGTCGTTGTAACAAAATATTTATTGTAGTAAAAGTTTTTTCTGGTGGCTAAAATATTAAAAAAGTCAAGAATAGTCTATCTATATTTCCGTTCCAAGATAAATCGTGCGAGAATTCAGAACAAAATATGTGGAATTCTGTTTCTACTCGTATAGGCATATATCGACAATACATGGTGCATAATAGTTCTATATCGCCACGTATAGGACTCGGATCGGCATACATGCATGCACATAGATCTACATTGTAGATCTAGCCTACGTAGGGGCCATGCATGCATACGACTCACGTAGAAAATGATGCGTGCGTATAGGGGCCATATGATAGTGGTATACATACCTATAGGCCTATAACCTAGCTACGCCTGTAAGCTTAGACCTGCGCGTGTGTACCGGCCTATACACATAAAATAATATAAATTATTATCATGTTAAATATACAAAACATATTTATATAGTAGATTTTATACTCACCTCTGGCGGTGCGCAGTACTGTTATGCTCAGGTATGTAAACAACCGCATGTCAATATCCAATACGTTCACGCCTGTATGCGTTGGCCTACTGCTAATCGTCTTGGCTAGATCTCGAGTTGTAGGCCTACGTATTTCAATTTCCAGCTGCGACTCGCGTCTATGGATACGGACGGTCGATCAGACGGGTTTGCCGACTAGCTGAACGTTTTGGCAAACACGCTTGATAAAGTGCCCGCAAGATTAAATTGGTCGGCAGCCATTTGAAATACGAATGTGACGATAGACATATGGATTTATACTAGAACACTGGATGTTAATGCAAGTTTGGACTAGTTTTGCGTTATCATTTAGCGTTGACATTGGCGCGTGCATAGTCATTCAAGTTGTCAAGAGAAGTAAACAAACTTTAATAGTTCATGTATCAGTTATACGCACGTTGTCCATCACATCATTTTGATGGGGCGTTTGTATAAGTTCATTTATAGTGCATATGCGTCCTATATTTTCTTGATTACATTTCATTAAGATATTTTTTCGACTTTAAGAATGACGACTGTCAAATTTGGCGCGTAATGCTATTGCGGCTATTGGTGAACGTGGGCCCCGGAACATGAATACTTACTTTAAACTTACTTATTGTAAATAATTGTGTGATATTTACATTATTACATTCCTTTCTTCGTGTTCTTGTGACTATACATAAGATACAGGCACCAATTGGAAACAATGACCTATTGAAGTTGTCATAGATAGAAAGTTCATGACATGTGATTTGTAATACATCCATGTCTATGCTTGAGTGTCACCTATGTAATTCTGCAAATCCAAGATGGCGCGGTTGAGGTTTCCAGGTCGGCCTGGCTATAGATTTGGTCGCTTAGGCGTGCAATATGGGGCGAATGAACCCAAGAAAGAGTGCGATGCAGGAACTCAACTAATAGCAAATATCCACAGAGGCCTGAGATACTTCCGCGAGTTATTTGGTGAATCAGATGAGGTAAAATAGGCATCCTTTCTTGCATCCCGTTTGACGGGCACTGGTCTCGTTAGGCGCCGCAGCCCGTCATTGCGTCAAGCGATCTCTGTTTGCGCCCACTTCTAGATTGACTGCTATATTTACATCGCTTACTAAACATAATTTTTAAATATACGATCTGTATTTTATGAAATTGTCAATGTGTATCAAGTATTAAGTGGTGCGTTTATGTAAAATTACGATGTTTCTTGAGAGTACATTAGAAGTGCATTTTCAACATGGCGTCCCCATCATGAACTCGTCTCAACAGTTCACTCCAAAACTTTGTGCAAATTTGTAATGCAAGACGATACCTTACACAAGACATGCCAACACGACATATATGTCCAATTCTTCAGTAACAAATCTTTAATCATGTCCTTGCAAATGTATGGTGTTTGCACATCAAGACAAGTGCATGGTAAGGACAATAATTTTTCACCACATTTCATAATCGCACGTCCTTTCATAACTCGTGTTATTATTCTGACTAGTTCTTGGCCTGAGGTTGAGTGTGATCATCTCATAGCTGTAGATGTTTAGGCTGATTTTATTACTGACATCTTTATTGGTGATTCTACACTTTCATAGCCACATGTTTTTTTTGTATTTCAGTGTTTTATTGCCCATAAAAATGCAGAAACGTGAACCCTCACTACTGGATCATTACCAATGTTTTCATTAAAGGTCAATGCAATTGTGCACAGCCAATTGCCTTATGAAACCATAACTGCACATGTGACTTCAGCAAGATTGTCATTGAAAACAACACGTCCCAGATGACATAAAAAAGAAACATTGGTTCTCTGAGTCCAGTTATCAATGAAATTTAGTATATTGATTTTTAGTCCTAAAATTCAGATGTCAAAAACTAATATTACAAAAATTATATTGACAATTTACATAATTTTTTATAATTGAATGAAAGGCTAACTAATTAAACATGTTTACCTCACAAGGGACATATTTTGTTTTTTTAGCCAAACTTTGCTCAACAAACATGTTCATAGTTGGCATTTTAAGTGGAATGGTGACATAACTACTTGTTTACATATACACATCTCCACTGTACAAACACTAGATATATATATATATATATATATATATATATATATATTTATATAATACATAATATATATATATATATATATATATATATATATATATATATATATATATATATATATATATATATATATATATATATATATATATATATATATATATATACATCTACATATACATATATATATATATATATATATATATATATATATATATATATATATATATATATATATATATATATATATATATATATATATATATAATACTTTATCTTCATTGCTTATTGTCATTCCTGTCTAGTTTTGCTTTTATATGGATCCATGTCATATTCCAAAATAAAACGATTGAATTTCCTTGATTATGGTCATGAAAATAATATAAAAAATTTTTACAAAAAACTTCAAAACTAATTTATGATTCACCTTTTCGTGTTGCTGAAATTGATGAGCTATTTCTGTTTACAGGAAGAGTTTGATGGATTCTCAGAGCGTGAAATTACAAAGGTTGCAAAGAAGTTGTCGACTATCACTGCTGCTTTGGCAGCAACATACAAGCAGAATGCCCCATCTAAGTCACCAAGCAAGCAGCTGGTGTCAGGTCCCCGACCCATTCGACAATCAGCGAGCTGGAGTCGGGTAAAAGTGCGTCAGTCATATAACGCAATGTTGAAAGACAGTCTTGTTAGACAGACAAAGACTCGCATTTCTCCAAAGGGTAAAGTGTCAGTGTCTAAAACTGGTGACAACAAACGAGGTCGTAAAGCACATGTGAAATTGAAAAGCATAAAGATCCGCTTAGGCACAGGCGGAAAGAGGGGACAGATTGTTCATGGACGTGGATCACTGCCTCGGGAATGGACGAGTAGTGATGATGACAGTGACCTCGAGCCGCTTGCCTCCAAAGTCTGGGCTCCTAAAGGTAGATCTAAGACATGGAGTGAGGCAGACCATGGTAAATCAAAACGTAGTGCTAAAACTGCTGGTCTTGTACGGCTGCCTGAGAGGTCTCTTGCCAAGCAGTTATTGGTAAAGGCAAAGGCGAGTCAGAAGAAGTTACAAGCAGCAAAGACGCCAGGTTTGTGTCACCGCAAGCAGTTTGTGCTCCCGACTGTCAGTTCTCGCAGTTCACGGAAGATAATACCAAATAAGAGATTTCTTGAGGACAGTTATGGTGAAATGACATCGTTGTCGACAGTGAAGAAAGTGAAAACCGAGGAGGAGATGTCGGTGACGGCCGTCCTGTCTGAGACTGTCACGGCTGATGTTTCTATGCCTCTTGCAAACACGACTCCAGTGATTGACCCCAAGGTGAGCCTGTTTGACCAGCCCTTGATTGTCGAGGGGAAGCGTCAACGCAAGCCCAGCATGAGACTCATCCGACAGCTGTCCGACGACACGGTTGTTGACCACAAGCGCAAACAATCTGAGGAAAGACGGAAGGGCTCTGGGCACCTGGTGCTGCCCTCCAGTGGCAGTGTTGACAGTCTGGAGGACCTCGATAGATCGGTGGCGGCGACAAAGCGACATGGACAGAGCATCCTCCGTAAGGCGAAGTTGCGACTGAACCAGGCGGCTATGAATCGATCAAAGGCAGCTCTGGTCCGCTCCCTCAAGAGGAAGATGCGGAGGGAACAGGAAGCTGGTGTGTCGACTTCCACACAGCAGCAGTTCCTACCACTCGACATGAAGCCGCTGTCCGTTCAGATCAGTCCGATCAAGTTTGGTGTGCTCTCGCCCGAGACGCCCGTCTTTGGAGCAGCTGGCCTTTCTGCAGGTCAGTTTATAATTCTCCATGGAAAGTTCTCTTGCAGGAATACATTGCTGTGTCGTGAGCAAGGTTGGCCCAGTTTTCCCCTAGTTTAGTTACCTTGAAACAGAAATTGCTCGAATTCTACTCTAGTTAGTAATATAATTAGGCTTCCTGATTAAAAGGATGTATGTGACCCGCTTCATCAAAACCAGGAATAAGTCAGAAAGTTGCATTTTGAGGTAAAGGTACTACATGAAATACAATTTTACGGGCTTTCCAATGATCTCAAAGACAACTACCAAGCTATTAGTTGCTGAGTTATCGTTTGATAAAGAGAAAGTGCCCCGAGTCAGTTGACGGAAAACAAATCTGAGAAAAACAGCTTTGAAGTTTACTAAAGTATATTCATACATTTCAATAACAATATCACATTGTGCACTTTTGTAGTACACGTCAACACGGATATTTTGGTGGAATTCCACTTTCATAGCTGTGAAAGTTGGTAAAATATGGCGTTCACAGCAATGTTGCCACCAAGCACTCGATTAAAGCTGTCAGTGTCAACTGTTGCTCGATTAATTGCCGCCTGACTCGACTAAGTTTCACGGTCAACGGCAACTAAATAATTGACTAATATTATAAACATAGATTTGATATAATAAGAGTATCTGGTTGTATATATAACGTATAGTAATGTGACTAATTTTGCCCTAGTAAATGCATCCCATAATAGGTCAGCTTTCCTGATGCAACCGAGAATTTCCATGCCGAACCAGTATCCCCCCTGACGCATTGGCACGAATCCCAGCATTCCATGTCGATAAACGTGATTCGAGAGATACTGACGTCAGTTGGATCATCCAGTAGGCATTCGTAATGTTAATACACGGGGTTTCCAGTCAGCAACCCACTGAGCAGAGTCGAATTCTGGAAACATTTTCGTAATCATTTAATGCAGAGTACAGCATTGCGGAAACCGTCTTCATATTACGAAAATAAAATGTATGAATGCAGAAAATTTAACATGTTGAAGAATAGCTAAACCTATAAATAATGACACCCTAGATGCGCTGATAACGTCGGGCAAAGATTGTTTCTTCGTTCACTTAAAACAATTTATCAATGCTTGTAAGATTAAGTTACCAGAACCACACTACACTAACACGCCGGTATGCGTGTATTCACTTGAAACAATAATTATTATTATTTATCAATGTTTCAACGTCACCATGTTGAATGTTGAATTAAGGACTATGCATAGGTTTCATTTTAGGTTTTTTAGCATTAGTCGTTGGGCTTCATGTAAAATGGCGTATTAGCATTTAAAACTGTCTGCTGTTTTGGTAGTATTTTCAAAAAGCTTAAAACTGATGTCAGTGACGATGATGTAGCAGTTGCTGCCTGCAATGGTGGTGATAAAGATGACAGAATGGTAGGTGGGAGTCTTGCTGCTGGCGATGAGGAAGACGAAGGCTGTTGGTGCCAGCGACGTGGATGATGAGAAGGCTGTTGGTGATGTTGAGTGTATAACATTCACTGAATACTACTGAATAATATACATGACAAGCAATGCATATTATAATGATTAAACCACAATAACATTAGAGGGTCGAGAACAAATCTGACAATTTATAATGGGAAACACAAAATGATTTCATACAAGTACAAGGCGATTGTTATACATAATTAATAATGTTGACATGATAATGCATAGTTCCATACAAAATAGATAATTGTTAACACTAGTTACATTCTTCAAAAGGTAGATTTACAATATTCTAAAAATACAAAGCTTTTGTAAAATGTGATTTCTGAGCATTTCTATTAAACATTACTGAATAAAACAAGTTAAGCAATAAATCACATTGTAATTAAACAATCACAATACAAAGGAAGGTGCCAAGAGCAGATGTGAGCAGTTATAATGTTAAAAACTTATATCAACAATATAAAATATGATTATTTAATAAGTATTATAATTTTGCTACAACATGAATTATTCCATAACAAATCAACACCGAAACCATGTAACACCCAACGAAAATATTGTAGTGTATGTGAACATGCTTTCATGTCTAGCAAGCATGCTTTGATGGAACTGATCCACTTCCTCCGGTGAAAACAGGAACCAGCATAGTTCACCGCCATTCAACTTGCATCCGCACCTGTAACTGAAACAGTAAATCATTATTATTGGTTCATTACGAAACATGACAAACAAAACCATGTATAACTAGAAAATCTTCGTAACCAGATAATCTGCATTTAAACAGAAAAGGTGACTATTTAACGTAGGCATAACTACACTGAAAAATTATAATCATCGTAGTTTCTTAATTGTTACTATGCATGCAAAATGCAATGACAGTGCCAATGTAATACCATGGCAAAGAGCATGACTGAACCTGGTTTGTTTGAACCAAGTCTTGATTGAACGTAAACAAACCTAAAAGTAGTTGCTTTGAGGATGTGGTCTTGTTCCGGTAGAACATACTCGGGCAAACCCACCGTCTGTTCTATTGCTGGGTCCATGTCAACATGTTGAACTCATCGATGTCACCTTCGCTGCCTTCAATATCACAGACGCTGTCGGGTCCAGGAATGGCATCGCCTTTGGTTGCTTCGCTGTCCGACTCAGTGTCACTGTCGCTCGATTCGTCGACATGGAACAGCGTATAATCTTCCCGTAGCCGTGCTAATGCATCACCATCGTCGATGGGTGCATTGAGCAACTGCACGATTGTGTTCGACATAATTTAAACAAAACTGTCCAGAAAAACAACAAACTTCTGAACTAATAACTCGCAACATGGCTTCCTTGTTTTGATTTCAGTTACGGAACTTCGCATGTGCACAAGCGATCATCCAATAGAAATTGATAGAGCACGTGACACCTGACTAATCTCATTAGCACGCAGAAGTCGCAAACAGGGGGCGCTTATTTGTCGTGTCTGAGCTATTTCTATCCATTGAGCGTAAATATGGACTAGCATACGGGAAAGATGACGTCACACGATTTTCAGTGATACCCAACACGACGGGATAACACTGCAGCAACGTGGTGAATTACGCCATTAAAAAGCAACGCAATTCCTTTTGTTTCAGTCATTCTATGGCAGGCCCCATTCTAAATTGCATTAAAAAGCACTTTTTATTATTCAGTTTTAAGGTAGGATCGCATATAATGTTAAAGGAGATGCTGAACATCGCATTTTTTTACAGACTAAAATCACTTTGGTACTCATATTTGGCTTTGAATGGCTCTCACGCAAAATCTCAAATCCCAACTTATCACTGATTTGCTCGGCCGGTGTCACAGTTGTTGAAAGTAACATTATGTTTGATGCCGACGTTTTGCATGCATGCCACTTCCTAGACCTGGCATGGGCAAAAAAAATCTGTGCCATTCTCAATTCACTCCAGATCAAAGCCTCTTGTCACAGTATATTGTCAACCGAATTGTCTGCCTCCTTAGCATCCCCAGTACAGTGTTTGAAGAAAAAAATTAACTAGTCCGGATTTTTTTCTAGCCTAGTTCTATTTTGAACTGGCCCCACAAAATGTATAAATTATAAGTATATGTAATAAAGCAAAGTTTCCGTGCGTAAAACTAACACATTGCTTTAAATTAGAATAATGATTTAATAAATATAAAAAATTCAAAATATTGTCGTTCATTTCTTATAACTAGCAGGCCAATAAAATAAGGTATTGAATTTAGTAAATATTTCAATGTGAATTTTATCTCTGAAACATTTACAATTGGTGAAAGTAACATTATGTTTGATGCCGACGTTTCACGCGCACTTCCATTTGCACTGCCCTGGACCTGGCATGGGCAAAAATCTGTGCCGTTCTCAATTCATTCCAAATTGAAGCATCCAGAGTTCACTTTCACAGCCAAATATCACATTAATCAGAATGTGTTGGCAGATCATATTGTCAATTAGATTGTCTGCTTCCTATCACTTCATCCACCATCTTTGTTTTGGTGTTTCTCTGGTATTCTCCAAGATACTGACGTCAGTAAATGTGAATCATCCATCAGGCATCTATGTTACAAATGCCTGGGGTTTCCTGTGCATATGCAGACTTCACCTTTGCCTTAGCAACGATCTGTCGCTGGCAAGGAGTAGAAGTAGTTTGTCACAATTGTATTTTATATAAAATTAGCATACATTAGTAAGTACTGTAATATGCATCACTAATACAGTCCAATCCAGGCATGGGCACCGGGATGAATCGGTGGGTTGGGGCCGATAACTTGTTAATTTTGGCTGAATCGGTAACTTTTAATATTTATAATGTAACAATGTGAATGAGGTATCATTTTGTTGCTAAAAAGCTATACATTTCATAATATAATGCTGGGTATATTACTATCAGAATTTCATTAAAGAAGAAAACAACAATAAACAAATGTGTATGGTTTCGCTCCACTTATATTTTTCTGCCTATCTGACCGACCCATACTATTGATCCAAAGTAAAACATTTTAAAAACCTTATCGTATTTCAGATCAGGAGTTTTTGGCTAAATCTTTGTTGCATTTTTACTTTGAAATAAACTGTATCTTCATTGCATGTTTGAAAACATGTTACATGAAGTTTTGAAATAACAAACTGGAAATCTACTTGATCTGTTACGTACCTAGAATTAACAAAATAACTTTCCTCAGCAGTGTCTCCGTTTGGCCGTGATTCGACCGACCTGTCACCATTCTCATCACGCACAGAGGGCGCTGCTGCTGAGAGCCACGTGAAGAAGCAGAAGAAGAAATTGTCCCTGGGAGGAGGGAATGCGTGTGTAGTGTGCGGCAGGTCACGACTGCCTTCCTATCTATACTATGGTGTTGTAGCATGCCAGCCCTGTAGTCGGTTCTATCGGCGACGTTCCACTGACATAATACACGGTGGTGCAACATTTACGTGCGACAAAAGAGGTATGTTTCCATTGGGTGTGTAACGGCTTGGTAAATAATGATGTATTTTATATGATTATTGTGCAACAAGATTTTCTTATTTTGGTTGATGTGAGACGGAATGCACCAATAGTAATAAATAATGTTAAAGGTATTTAAACAGAGTCAAATTTATACAAAATATAACTAAAGCTTTTACTGCACTTTGTCTGCTTAAAAATTCCTTTAGGTGCCACTTTGTTAAATGAGTGATCCAGAGCACTTCCTCGAAAGATGCAATTGCATTTTTGATTTATGTGAATTGTGGATGCAGTTGGTAATGTTAGACTGAGAGGAACGCACATTGAACACAAAGTTAAACCTCTTGCTCATCTGTCAGCCAGATATCACCTTGTCAATGTGTTTGTGCCGACTTTTTTTTAAAGGGAATTGCGATGTGACTCACATTGACGGAAAACTGGATCATTGTGTTGCGTGTCGCTACAACAAATGTCGACGGTTCTTCCCGGCACCAGAGAGCATGAGAGATATGCTGAAATTGAAACACATATATCGAAGAAAGAAATGGATAAAAAAGAGAGAACCTCACACACCTGATGTTGCGGAACCAGCAGCAAGCAGCGAGGAGAAACCTGCGACAGCAGGTAATGTCCAAGTGAAATAGGGTCTGTAGTGTCTTGGGCTGTACAATGTTCTCTGGCATCTAGACACCGTTTTAAAGCTTGTCCCTGTCAGGATGATCTCAGAACATAGATACGACACTACACAAAATCAGTCTGTTAACCTCAGTCACCCGCACTCTGATGACAGTTTAGATTACTTTTGTCCTGTGTGTAACGTTTTATTTACCAAGTGGCACTTCAGCTGTCATAATTGCAGAATTGCCTGCACATGCTCAAAGTCAATAGTCAACATCCTTGTGAACAGTTGTCGGAAAAAATCGCAATGTTTTAATGAAAATACACAGATGTATGGCGCATTGTATGACATTATTGGAAACAGCTGTTAACCTGCTGCAAGAAGCCAATTCTGTGTAGTGTTGTACATCGTTTTTTGAGATCATCCCTTAGAAAAGCTTCATTTGCAATTTTGCGATGTTTACAACATTTGCAAATGTAATTGTTTACCATGGCTACATTTGCAAATGTAATTGTTTACTGTGGCTACATCTACTCAGTAGTTGCTTCTCGGCCTACTAAATAATGCTGCTTCGTTGGTAATTGTGAACAGTTAAATATTTCTATTCGAATTTGTTGCTACAATCAGTGACTTTATACAGTGGTGTGATGAAAATTTTTTGCAGTGAAATGTCACAAAGACTAAAGAACTATGTATTGATGGTAGGCAAAAGCAAACACCTCCTAAACCTGTTTGTATTAAGGGAGAAGAGGTGGTTAGATGATACTTACAAATACCTGGGTATTGTCAAAGCTTAAATGGAATAAGAACACTGAGAGGCAGAGGAAAAAAGTAAATTAAAAAATGTACTGTCTCATGAAGCTGTTTGGAGTCTGCGATCTTCTTCTAATGTTTTATAACACAATCATTTCCCGTACTATCTCTTGGAGCAGCCTGTTGTGGTGGGAATGTTTAAAAAATATTAATGACAGGTGGATAAAGTCATACATAGAGCCAGTCGTGTTGTTGGTAGACAGCAACTTCCAGTCTTTGTATCGAGGGAAAGTGTTACATAAAGGTAGTCAAATACCCCAAGGCCCATCACACCCCCTCCATGTCGAATTTTATTCACGGCTCAGTCACAGAAGCAACAGATTTTTACTCCCTAACGCTAAGACACACTGCTACAAGTGTTACCCTCTGCCATTTCAATTCTGAACACTAAATTAGACAGAAATATGTGATTAAATAACCTGTGATTTATACTGCATATGATGTGCCGACTCTAGATCTAATATTCAAGGCTTTTTTCTGTCGTGTTGTAAGTGTCGATCGGCACTGTAATTTCCTGGTCAGACGAACAAAGTGGTATTGTATTGTACTAACATGTTAGTTTACTTCCAGATATTCTGCATGTTGTTACTTCAAACATCTACTGAAACACTAATGCTGTTAATCCTTCTAGCACTTGTAGACTCTTCCATTAACCTGTTTGCCTACATAGTTAATACAATTAAAATCTGACATTTAATGTGGTGATTAAATGTTTGCAGTGAGAACATGCTCTTTGTTTTCGTAGACTTGTTCTACTCATTAATCACAATGTGTTATGGCTGTGTTGGTTGCATAGGCATTGTATGTACAGCTGTAGGCTTGTATTAACCCTTTAACCTCTGCAGCAATGCCACCCTTTCAGCTATAACAACTATTGCACTAACACAGCGTCCGTTGTAGGCTCGACGAAGGTAATCGCTCCGTCTTTGAGGTTTCTTCTCAGTCAGAAGAGTAGTGTGCGCTCTTTAGGTACACCCACTTCTCTTACAACTTGCCACTTAGTGTTTACTCTTTAGGTACACCCACTTCTCTTACAACTTGTCACTTAGTGTTTACTCTTTAGGTACACCCACTTCTCTTACAACTTGTCACTTAGTGTTTACTCTTTAGGTACACCCACTTCTCTTACAACTTGCCACTTAGTGTTTACTCTTTAGGTACACCCACTTCTCTTACAACTTGCCACTTAGTGTTTACTCTTTAGGTACACCCACTTCTCTTACAACTTGCCACTTAGTGTTTACTCTTTAGGTACACCCACTTCTCGTACAACTTTCCACTTAGTGTTTACTCTTTAGGTACACCCACTTCTCTTACAACTTGTCATTTAGTGTTTACTCTTTAGGTACACCCACTTCTCTTACAACTTGTCACTTAGTGTTTACTCTTTAGGTACACCCACTTCTCTTACAACTTGTCACTTAGTGTTTACCTCATGGGGGGGCATGGTAAATAAGGAAATTATAAAAAATGTATAACTGTTGATTTCCCTGTTGTCTTAACAAGAGACACTGTTTTAGTCAACGGTGCATTTTCAGGAAGAGTATCTCAATGTTTGCTTATTCGAAAGAAGACCCTTGCATCTCGTACCTAGCATTTAATGTCGTCATCTGAACGCAATGTTTAAATTTTTAGGGAAACCTTTGGCATATTGTAGAAATTTACATAAATTATTTGTCGTGTTCTCAAATTATCACTGTGGGACTCGAATGTGCTGATTGTTATATTGTACGCGATCATCTGAATCCGAATGTTTTGATCTCTCCACCCCCGGCGGTAAACACTCATAGTCGCATAGGACATACAGCAAATTTCTTTGCAGTATAAATGTTACTGTAGATTACTGCTTCAAACTGTGTGGAGAATAAATTTTATTTTATTTTGGAAAGTCATCGGTGTGAGAAAATTACAACCTTGGGTAGAATGTCCTATAAAGTCCTGGAATGTTATAAGCAATTCAGGTATAATCGAAGTAAAGTACGCCAACGATAAAACAATTTAGGAATGTACGACAGAATACAACAACCTTCAGCTAACTATGTCGGCCTCTGATTTGGTCGATTTAAATTCGGCCTTCTACAAAATTCAAATGATTAAATTTTAATTTCTTGTTTAGCTGCTCGTGCTCTTGAGTTTTGAAGACACTGAAGCTTCTAAGTGTGTGGCAGAAATGGTGACATTCCAATATTTAGAAACTGAAGTGTCCTTGTACTTGTGGTGGTTCGTGTTAGTGGGAATTAATCGTGTTAGTGGGAATTACAGTAATGGGTGCCGTATGCTCTGCAGCATGCACAATACAAGTCATAATTTTGGTTGTACTGGGGCATTTTTATTAGAATTACAATTTTTTAGCACCCAATATATTATAAGTCAAAAGTTATGATTTTGTGCAAAATGCCAGAGGCAAACTCTGACACATATTTCTGTGATCTGCAGCTATGGAGCGAACTCCGGAGGATGTCATATCGGTTGGCATGGCAACCGCAAGCTCGCCCCCGTTCACTCAGGTGAAGGACTTGACAAAGTCAGATCCTGACACAAGCATCTTCAATTTGTCATCAGTGTTTGGTGACGCTGAAAGTCAACAGCAGCTTGACGCATCACACAGTAGTGACATTGCAGGTGGGTACAGTATGCTATTGTCTTACCATTGAAACCATGTAAAATGTCAACTCATGCAAAATTACAATTCAGTGTTAATAAAAACTGAACACTCTTTCACCCACCTGCACTAATGTTTTCATCAAATCCTACAATTTTGTTTTCGAGAAAATCAACCTGGAAGATGTTCCCCAACATTTGTAACCCAAACAAACTGAATTTTGTCTCCATATACCCTAGATCCTTCCATCCCTGACCCGTACTTGTACTACCAGCCAGAAATTAAATGTCGTAATCTGAAAATGTGGTCATCCATGTTCAAAACTAATTTTCAAGGTAGCAGAAAATTGCAGAATGGGGGTAACATCTAAAAAATCACCTGCATTTTATTTGTATGACATGAGCATTGTATGAAATTAGCAAAAAAATTAACTGGCCCAGTTTTTGTTTACTGGTAGTTCTATTTTGAACCGGCCGATGTGAGTTTGAACTGGCCCCACAAAAATGTATAAATTATCAGTGTACAAAATAAAGCAAAGTTTTCGTGCTTAAAACTAAAACAGATACTGTCTGCTTTAAATTAGAATAAATAATAATTTAATAAACGTTAGCCATACCAAAAATTGTCGTTCATTTCTTATAACTAGCAGACCAACAAAATAAAGTAATGAATTTAGTAAACATTTCAATGTGAACTTTATTTGCGAAACAGTCACAAATGTTCAAATTAACATTATGTTTGATGCCAACGTTTTGCGCGCAATGCCTCTGCCCTGGCATGGGCAAAAATATATGCTGTTCTCCAAATCGATGCCCCCAAAGTTCACTTTCACAGCCAAATTTCACATTATTCAGAATATCTTGGGACATTATACTGTCAGTCTGATTGTCTGCCTCACTAGTATGAAGTATATTGCCGTAATCTCACAACTTTGTCTGCCATTTTTGTTTCGGTATTCCCAAGATGCTGACGTCATAAAATGTGAATCATCCAATAGGCATCCATGTTACAAATGCCAGGGGTTTCCTGGCAATCTGTTGCTCACAAGGAAGAAGTAGTTTGTCACACAATTGTATTGTATCTAATTAGCATAGATTAGTGCTGTAAAGTACTGTAATGTGCATCCCTAAAACAGTCCGACCCAGCCATGGCTGCTGTGATCAATCGGTGGGGTGAGGCCAATAAGTTGCACATTTTAGCTAAATGAATTGGTGGGAAGCATTTTGAATCTATGGCCACTGATAACAAGAACTTAATTTCGAACCCTGATGAGCCATGAAATGAATTAATGAACCGTCCACAGAAGACATACCCGAGAGCCCGGAAAGTGTGGCGTCGATGACGGAGGATGGCATGCCATGTCATCAGCCGCGCATCAAGCATGTCTGTCGCCGCGCATGTGTCGCCCTTGGAGCGCCTGCCACATTCCCACTGCAGGGGGAGCTGAGGCTTAGCGCACTGCCGAACATCGAGAAAGAACGACTCCTCAACATGCCAAGTATGTCACCAAACTGTGTCGTCAACTTTAAGCACAGAGTAAGACTTTTCACGTTTATTTGGTTGAAATCCCTATTTTTCACAGGAATTTGTATATGTATAAAACTATAAATCCATGACATAATTGTATAGGTATAAAACTATAAATCCATGACATAATTGTATAGGTATAAAACTATAAATCCATGACATAATTGTATAGGTATAAAACTATAAATCCATGACATAATTGTATAGGTATAAAACTATAAATCCATGACATAATTGTATAGGTATAAAACTATAAATCCATGACATAATTGTATAGGTATAAAACTATAAATCCATGACATAATTGTATAGGTATAAAACTATAAATCCATGACATAATTGGTTTATCGGAATCTGACTGAGTTTCACCATTTGTGCTTCAACTGTTTGTCATTGGATTTTATACTTACGTGATGTTCTTTATAAAAAATCCATTTGAAACAAATCCATATAAAAACAGGATATGATAGTATATGTCCCAAAATCCATATTGCGTACAGGTAATCTATGTGCTGTGGAAGTTCTGACCATGGGTCTGTGTGTTAAAAGAAATTATGGGTCACTATATGTAAACTTACAACTGAGCCGTTAATGCACCTAGAATGCTCTCAATCCGTTGAGTTGATCTAAAAATGACATATTTGTCAGTAGATTAAAAAAAAGTTTGCAAGATTGCCATGCATTGCAAATGGCAAGTACAGAGGTATAATTAGCTCACTTGTTTCCATGTATGTTATATTTCTCCTAATCAACCCAAGAATGTCATTACCCTTTGAAGCTACAGTACCACACTGCTCTGAAACTTTCATATCAGCACTTATTGTTATTCCTAAGTCCTTTTCTTTTATGGCAGTTTCTACAGCAGTACCTTCCATTTTATAGTTTACATCCAAGTTCCAATGTCCTGTGTATAGGAATTTACATTTCCCAAAATTTAATAAAATCCTGTGTCCTGTCACCAGGTTCTCCCGACTCTGATGACATGTCGATGGATGAGATCATACGACAGGCACGCGACGACAAGGACGTCGTTGTCACCATCAAGCGAACACCAAATAAGGCATTTAGTGCCCTCGTACCCCGCGCCCTTCACAAAGGCAGTGGGTCACGGGGCGAGGAGCCCTGTCGCCCCACAGTCTACAAGACACCTACATGGAGAAAGAGCGGCGCAGGACGCAAGAGGAAGATCAGGTGCAAGATGTGCAAAGGATGTCTGTCAACAGAATGTGGAAAATGCGCATCCTGCTTGTAAGTACTGCATAACAAGGGTTGTTGACTGTCATGTTGTTGTTGTTGTTGTTGTTGTTGTTGTAGTTGTTGCTCTCGTTTTTGTCCGTCAAGTCCGGGGTGAGGCTGGCACCGATACTGGTCGTCAGATCCCGTTTCGTTGCTGTCTCCACCACCCGACTCCACTCCCCCATCCCTCGTTCTCATCCTCCCCTCCCACTCCTGCCAAATCTCTCTTCACGCAGTCCCCCCGTCTCAGTATTTCTCTTCTCCTAGCCTCTAAGCACATTGCTCTCTCCGTGAACCGTTCACCTTCCTATCAAGGATGGATCCTATTACACAAACATTTAAATTATTTATAATTTAAATTAAAAATCAGTTGCAATTAAGGCCAGATGTGGCAGCTGCACAGGGTATTTTTTATATTGATAATTATGACAAACTTATTTGTCCAGAAAGAAAGAGTAGGCCAAGGGCAGTAAAAATATGTTGAACTTTTTTCGTTCAGACCCGTTGCCATGGTAACAAACAATATGGCTGTCGTAATGGGAAAATTTAGGAAACTTTGTGCATGGTCCCCAGCTATTACTACAGTACATAAGATCACAATCCTTTTACCACCATATCTACACAACTTTATATTATACAATAACAACCTTGCTTTTGTAATTTTAGTATATTATATATTTTATTTTTAATTAAAAATATTGTTGAAAAAAAATTCCAATGTGTTTCGTTATGAATACCTTCATTACAAATAAATTAAGCAAGTTATTACAAATGTAAGGTTGTTATTGCATGGAGAGTTAATGCAGAATATAACAATGTAAACCTGATTTACATGATGTTAATACTACCAGAGTTATACAGATTACAAATTTATAAAAATGCATTTTCTGTAAATGGCTGACAAAGATCGAATAATGATTGGACAGTGATTTTGGGAATTATTGTGTGTCGTTATTAATTTACAATAGACGTTGAAGTATCATGCATCTGATAACATCAATCAAGATTGATAAAACAAATAGAAAGCTATATTATAGCTATAACATCGTGTGACTTGTTCTCAGGTCACCGGTGGACAGGATATGTCAGATTTCATCATATGTTCTGCATGCCACAAAAAATGTATTAACTAAATTTGTTAGTCTCAGAAGCAACCAAGAAACAATTACAATAACAGAGTCACAAGACAAACAAAGTTCCACAACATTCAGTCAAATCCGCCAGCCTCGTATGCTAACCTTTCTTCCTCGGCACTTGACCAACTCCGCCGCCAGCCTTGGGAACCGTAGCTGGCATTGGCGGTGTCACTAACTCGTCGTCTGCAGTGACGATGCACAAGTGCATTTCTACGCGTATCTGGCTGCTTTGCCGCCAAATATTTCCTGTCCAGCGAATACATGTCAAAGGGCGGGAATGCCGTGTAGACAGGCGGTTAGAGAACAGAAAGGGCAGTCTATCTGTACTAAACAAGTAAAGCATATGGTGAATTTACGACAGCGTTGCTAAGGCCTAAACATCGCATATTTTCTAACTTGTTATCCATCTTGAGAATCAAAACGGGATTATTACTTTGTACGGGCACACTTTATTAACGAATAAAAATGATTTAGAGGTATGTAATCGTTAAAAAAATTTACTTTATTGATAACTAACATACAAAGCTATCAAAATAAGTAGGAAACGCATTTTGAGTATATTTTGTATGTTTATACACGTAATTTCAGTTGCCATGTCTGGCTTTAAACCATTACAATTACATGTGCGTTATGTGGGAACAACTGTTTATTCAGAAAGTTTATTCTCTATCTGCTAGTTTGTCCTCTGTGTGTATATATTGCAACAGAATGCAAGATTCTGTTATCGCCTAACTTTAAAAAATACATAAAGACAAGCAAATTACAGAAATTTATGGCATTGTTTTATCTTTTCAGTGTTTTATCAAGAACCGTTTGAAAAGTTATTCTGTCATAATTTAGAGCAGAGTTTTTTACTGTGTCTGTAGGAAAGATTGGTAGCTGACATAACATGTTAGATTCAGCCAGGTCACATGGCTATAGAAGTCTTATGTGTCTAGAGGTGGAGCATTGAGTCTCGGTACAAGATACCAGGTCTCGGTATTAGTTCTCAGTGTCAGATGTTCAGTTGACATATTTATTCTAGGAACAAATCCAAAACGAGTGGCTACTGTTCAGAAATGGAGGACGGTTTGTAAGTTGGCATAATTAAGGATGTTTCAAAAAAGCTGTTTTGTTTTGCTGCTAACTGTATTGTTTCTGTTGATGTTCACAGCAGTAGTTGAATTGAATGTTTGACTGATTCATTTGTTAAAGTTCCAGCAACATGGAACTACTTTCTGCATGAAATTGCCTCTTGCATTGACGTGTAGAAGAAATCTGCAGAGCATTCATTTGTAGTAAATTTTCTACCTCAATTTGATTCTTTCTCCCATTTCAAACTCATTTCATGAAAAATGTCTCTGTTAAAGTTATGTTGCTTTGCCAGAGATATGCCGAAGTTTGGAGGCCGTGGAGTCATGAAGAAAGCATGTGTGTAAGTAGGCAATTCATGTTTACATGCAAACGAAACTAGCTGGAGAACAGTAGTCTTTAGTGTTGTTTCCCATCTGAGAGCTCTTGCATACTGTTTTCTACCAGGAAATGAACTAAAAATAATTCCATTACATTATTGTTATATGCTTTTGTTAACTATTCAAAGTACAGTATATCATTGTTATTCACATGTTTCTCATTATGTGATCAACGGCCGTCTTTCCCATTGAATTAGCATTGTACCCTTTGTGATCTTACCTTTCACGTTTCCGTGGAACATAACCCTCACAAAGGGCAATGGTGGAGTATTCATAAGGTAATCTGTCATTACAATGTGTTCTAGTGAACGTACCTGCATCAATCCCGACTACGCAACCATTGGCAGCGTTGCCACGACAACCAGCATCAACCCATTCATGGGACGAGTCAGTCACATGTCCCACCGGTCAGGTGTCGAGGACGGGTCCAACGACTCGGCTAGTTACCCTCCAAAGGGTGCCTCTCCAGATGAGAAGAAATCTCACAGCACTGAGAATGGTGGAAGATACAGAGTGACGAAGATGAAGACAGGGGGACATGGGACCGCAGGGAGGCTGGTGACGCGGCCTCCACCTAGTCGGGGGTCACATAAGAGGACGATGCCCCTCCTCTCGGTACCGCGGCAGGCCAAGTGGTCTGTCCAGTGTAACAGAAACCACAGGCTCAATATGGACTTCATGGTTAGTGGGTCATACCAACACATTTTGATACTATTCTGGTAGTATTGGTGCTTACAGTATCAGGCTGATACTAGTTATTATGCGGTCGTGTACCGTCATGATGTTCCTTACTGTGGTAATATTACTTGTTAAAGTTAGGAAGAATGTAATGCTGTGATTTCGTATCTCAGCATAATATAATTTGTTTTCTAGCAGCTATTTCTAACTTACAATTTGTTTAATATGTACATGTTTGTGGATCTTGAGTCCGAATAAAGATGATAATAATAGTAATAATTGCTGTTTACATTATGGCACTGTGAGGCTATAGGTTGGTAATATTGCAGATTATGATGTAGTAATATTGATTTTTACTGTGTGATTACACTGCTGTTTACAGTGGTAAGATTGCTGGCTAATATAATTGTATCAATAGTTACAATGTTAATGTTTACAGGTAATGTTAATTATTATAATAACTGTTGTGTGACAGTCACAGCTACTGGATTACATGTTAATATGTCGGTTACTCTTGAGTTTATTTCTTGTTTAGTGTTACCTTTGTGCACCTGAGAATGTGCTGCCAAATACTAGTCAAAGTATATCTTTGAAATGTAGTTCACTGAAACACATTTGTGCAGCCAATATGTTAGAACACATAGTTTATACAATATATAACTTAATTTGTGATAAAAAATGGAAGACTGTATAATTAAAAGTAAGGTTTGTTTGTAGGAGGATTATGACATAGACGTGGCGTGGCAGCGAGGCATTGCCCTCGTCTCCTCCACCCCTCTCTGTCTACGCAATGTCTGTCTCCTGTGTGGCAGTGCTGGGGAAGAGGTAGGTCCATAAACATGTCTGTGTCATGCTACGTCCCCGCCACAAGCTGCATCATCTGCCAGATTGGTAGTAATCACTCGTTTAGCAATTGTCTACACTTCACTTGTAAATAACTGAATTGTAGTGATCATTTTATATTGTTTTTTATTATGACTTTTTATAAATTGATTGTTTTTTTCCACATTACAAACAATCTGTACTCTAGTGGAAACTGAACACACCTATTAGCCCTTTTTATACTGAACGTTCGGTCAAATTTACTACACATGTTTCTGACACAATCTGTAAAGCAAGGCATATTTTCAAAATCCTGCACCTATGTTACGTAAATTTTTATTGCTCTGTGCTAAATAAAATGGTTTATACATGTATCATATACTAAGCGAAAACTAAGATACATGCCTTTCTGAATGTGTAATTTCAATCACATTAACTTACCTAATAGTTCAAAAACTGTAGTACATCATCAATTTGAAATTGTTGACATCGTCGTCATCACCACCAAATAGGATGACTGGCACTGATCTTGCAGAAGTTGATCTCACACGTGGCAAAGTCAATATGTCCTCATTAATTCCACTCCTAAATTATCAATAAACATCATTTTTATACAGTAAGACAGTATATTTATGGCTAATTGCATTGGTGTTGGCCATTTTACAATTACAAAATTATTCCCATCGTCGTCATCTCCACCAAATAGGCTGCCATGCACTGAACTTCCAGAAGTTCAACTGACATACGGCAAAGCCAATCCATTGTCACACATTTCAACATCAAAATCATCAATACACTCCACTTTTCATGCCGGTAAATTGCTGTATCCACAGCCCGATACGCTGGTGCCATTTTGAAATGCGGTCTAGAGGCGTGTTTGAAAACTTGAAGAATATGCTGAAATTTCATTAAGATTACAAGATAAATGAACTATTCCTGGCTGCTGCCATTACAGGAAGCTAGCCATGCCTTGTGGCTATCATGTGGTGTATCATGTGACCGTCATAAAATGGGAAATCACAACAGATGAATACGACAAAGGGTGAATACAGTGAATTATGCACCAGTGTGTATTCTGGGAAGTAGAGTAATTATGCAGTGGTGCAGCATATTCCGGATAAAAAGGGTTAGTGTTGCAAATATAAAAAAGCAGTAAACAAAAGCTGCACCCATAATTGTGTCACGTGTAGGGTTAAACATGCACCCCATAATTGTGTCACATGCAGAGTTAACCATGCACCCCATAATTGTGTGATATGCAAGGTTAAACATGCACCCCATAATTGTGTGATATGCAAGGTTAAACATGCGCCCTGTAATTGTGTGATATGCAAGGTTAAACATGCACCCCATAATTGTGTGATATGCAAGGTTAAACATATACCCCATAATTGTGTCACATGCAAGGTTAAACATGCACCCCATAATTGTGTGATATGCAAGGTTAAACATATACCCCATAATTGTGTCACATGCAGGGTTAAACATGCACCCCATAATTGTGTCGCATGCAGGGTTAGACATGCACCCCATAATTGTGTCACATGCTGGGTTAAACATGCATCCAATAATTGTGTCACATGCAGGGTTATACATGCACCCCATAATTGTGTCACATGCAGGGTTAAACATGCATCCCATAATTGTGTCACCTGCAGGGTTATACATGCACCCCATAATTGTGTCACGTGCAGGGTTAAACTGCATCTCATAATTGTGTCACATGCAGGGTTATACATGCACCCCATAATTGTGTCACCTGCAGGGTTAAACATGCATCACGACCTCCTTTGTTGGAATTCATGTGTGATCATAATTTAAAGTTGCCCTGGTAGTTTCCTGTAACCGTGTCCTTGTGCTTCAGCTTGTCTACTGCCGCGTGTGTTGTGAGCCATTCCATCCATTCTGCCTGGAGGAGGAGGAGAGACCGCGCACTGACCACCTGGACAACTGGTGCTGTCGTCGCTGTCTCTTCTGCCGTGTCTGTGGTCAACAGAGCAATGTACGTTGCATTTTATAGCTGTTCTCTTTCCAGGCGTTGCGCGGTATTGCTGCAATTACGTTTAATTACAGTGATTTTGTTTATTTTCCCTTATTGCAGTATTATTGTTTTAGCTATTTTGTCCATTTCACCATGACGTGTTCGCATACATTTATGTTTCACCTAGCGTTATTTGTGAATACTGTAAACCACTAAATGAAAGTGTGGCAGGTTAAATAAAATATAAAACCCGTTCTATGTATGAACAATTTGACAAGGACTGAATGAACATTTTATTTTATTATTAATCTGGTAAGAAGAATTGCAATACAAATATTGACTTCTGTATGGATCATTAAAGAAGTTCTTGAGATATTGTTTTAGTAGTGTAATAAACATGCCCTGGTTGTATAAACCATTGTCACTGTGTCATCAAGTGGGATGGCAGAGTATTAAGAGTGTGTAGTTGGGGAGGTACGAGTACCTGACTGTGTGTGTAATTGGTGAGGTACAAGTACCAGACTGTATGTGTAGATGGCGAGGTACAAGTACCAGACTGTGTGCGTAGTTGGTGAGGTACAAATACCAGATTGCATGTGCAGTTGGTGAGGTACAAGTACCAGACTGTGTGTAGTTGGTGAGGTACGAGTACCTGATTGTGTATAGTTGGTGATGTATGAGTACCTGACTGTGTTGTTGGTGAGGTACGAGTACCTGACTGTAATTGGTGAGGTACGAGTACCTGATTGTGTATGTAGTTGGTGAGGTACAAGTACCTGACTGTGTAGCTGGTGAGGTACAAGTACCTGACTGTGTGTAGTTGGTGAGGTACGAGTACCTGACTGTGTTGCTGGTGAGGTACTCATACCTGACTGTGCAATTGATGGGGTACGAGTACCAGACTGTGTGTGTGTGTAGTTGGTGAGGTACAAGTACCAGACTGTGTGTGTAGTTGGTGAGGTACGAGTACCTTACTCTGTGTGTGTGTAGTTGTTGCAGTGCGATCGCTGCCAGGAGACGTACCATCCCGAGTGTCTCGGACCAAACTACCCTACAAAGCCTTCAAGCAATAAACATATTTGGGTGCGTCCAATTTTTTATATGCGTCTGATTTTAGTGGCATTATTTTCTGATCATTTGCATTTAGTAAATGAAGACGAAATGAATACATGATATACAGACAATCTAAAGTTTAGAAAGGTCTTGGAGTGCAAGAGAAAGCATCAATAAAATGAATATAGCACTGCTGATAGAGATGTCACAAAAGTTTGTACTATGTTTGTAGCAAAGTGGATATGTTTGCATCATGTTTGTTTATGTGTTTGGATTGTTTATGTGATTGGATAAAAGTCTTAGAATCGCCCCACCATATAATAAAAAGATTAAGTTAATAATGTGAGACACAACCAGAGGCCTGCATATTGCATGGGAGACGATGAGGATGTGAAGTGGAGGACGACAATGGCCCGCAATGGGTTATGGCTGATATGAAGAAGAACATTAATATTATCATCCGCTTTGATGAAATTTTTATGCCATAATGACTAATTTGGTGGAAAACCGAAACATGAAAGTCTAAAAAATAAACAGATTTAAAAAACTTCTTTTCTTTTATTTAGGGGTCATGATTAAAATTGTAGTGATGGTGTTTCAGTAACTTCCGTGACTGTATAGCTTTGATGTTGTGTGTATGCAGGTGTGTACAAAGTGTGTGAAATGTAAGAGTTGTGGTGCGACCTCACCGGGAGATGATCGCAACGCAGTGTGGACCCATGACTTCTCTCTCTGCTATATGTGTGGACAGCTAATGGACAAAGGTAAGACACGCATTGTCTTCACTACTAAACCAACATCCTCGCTTCCCAGACTTGGGTCTGGGGACCCCTGGTGGACTGCTGCGTCATTCCAGAGGTCCTCGGCAAATATACAAATTATTTTAGAACGGCACATTGCATGTGAACACATGTCAGCTTGTAAATAGTGTTTTATTGGTTTGGGGTCTATGCCAAAAGGCAGACATTTTGGAGAAAAGAAAATGGTGGAATCCCTAACCCTAACAATTAATAATGTAATTAGTTACTTTTTTTGTCCTTTGTGTTGAATAGGTAAATATGGGGCACGAAGCATAGCAGTTAGAATACAGGACTCAGTCAAGAGAACCTGCCATTTAAAAATTGGCAATTTCATTCACCCCACCTTGCTGCAGTTCACACAGCTGTATAAATGACTACTTGGCACAGAGATGGATGTGAATGAATAGTCTTCGCACAAAAATTGCAGCATGGCTTAATGCTTTCCAGAGAAGTCAAGATGGCATTGGAATGACCAGGTCTTCCGGGGGTGAAGTGTTAAAGCGCTTTGGGCAGTCCCACGGACTGAATATCGCGTTATATAAGAACGTACCTTTACCTTTTACAGTTTTTTTTAACACTTGTTTCAGAAAGATATGTTGTTACTGTTATCCCAAGTTAGTCCTATCGTCAGAATTCAGTTGGATACGATAATGGTTATTAATAAATCAATACTTACTCGATGTGATCAATGTTTCAGGTAACTTCTGTCCGGTGTGTCAGAAGTGTTATTCGGATGACGACTGGGACTCGAAGATGATCCAGTGTTCATCGTGCGAGTGCTGGGTGCACGCCCGCTGTGAGGGTCTCACAGGTGGGTGAAAGCGTACTATCTAGATCGACCTGTAACATGTAAGGGAACATCTCAAAACATTGATGTTTGGTACTAAAAAAAATTTTCATTGGGAGGATCAGCCACTGTTTCGGACAGGTATAACTCCTAGATTGGAGTATTTTTTTACAAATGCAAATTGTTTTTGTTTTTTTTTTTCAGAAAATTCATGTCGCATGATCATTCTACACACACAAAATTCCACATCTGAATGAGGCTTATCAATATCAAGAAATGTGCATTTTAGTGGCTGTTTATAATGTAATGTACAGGTAATGACAATTTTTAAATGCCATTTTCTTCATTTAATTTTTTTGGGTGAAATTTCCAGTTTCTTATGACATGATATCTGAAAAAAATTTGCTTGATGTTTAAAAAAAATGGCCGTATCACTGAAGTACTACATGTTGAATCATGTGAACTAGGATTATTGATATTAAATTATTTACAGAGATATGTCATATTTTGTCCATGATGAAAATATGTTTGTGTAACGTTTGTACCTAAAAATCACATTTATTGTAAAATTTATCAGTTATGGTTTCTTTTAGTTAACATGAAACCAGCGTATTGGCAACACGTCACTAAACTTTCAGCACATTATCTCAAGTAATAGCCTTGAAATATTGTTTTCAAAAACCCCTAAAAATTTCTCTTTGGCAGCCATCTTGGATGATGTGACTTGTTGTAATTGGGTAAAAGTCCAATTGTTTTGATTTCTGACATTATTAATTGTTTTTCATAAATTTTATATTATATTTTTAGGACTTATAATAAAAAAGATAGTTTTTGGGGTTATTCCTATCCTTAGCATCAATGTATTTAAAAAAAAACCAGTTAATTTCTGATCACAGCTCCAAAGAGTGCTGATTTGAGTGCTTGCAGGCAGCTTTGCATTATATGATGGCTGAGTATGAATGGTATGTGATGGTCACAGCATGAAGGACAACGTTCTTGCTGGTATCCACAGGTCAAAGTAATTCAAAAGTTTTATGTCAGTTTAAAATAAGTATAAAATAGTGATCTAAAATAGTGACTTTTTCACCAATTGTGTGAATAATTCGATGAACGTACGTCCTTCCACCAGACAGAGGCCTTCAAGTGCACAAAGGTCAATTAAATTATCTGTTTTAAACAAATATGTTTCTTTGATGTTTTGCCATATTTTCACTTGTGTCTTCTGTGTCTGTAGATGAGATGTATGAGATTGTGTCGTTCATGTCGGAGGGTATGACGTTCTATTGTCACGTGTGTCAACCGACACGCCCCGTGGGATGGCAGAAGGCTATTAATCGGCTGCGAGACTGTCGCCTCAGCACCGTTCTTGACGTATTACTCGGCTGTAAGAAAGGACAACTCCTTCAAAGTATCCCGACCAGCTCTGTATGTACCTTTACACAACATTTGAGGGTTTGAGACATATCTAAAAATAATAATTTTATTTATTTTCAAGACATTATTTCAGTAGTATACTGCCCATGACGTTTTATTTTGTAAAAAATTCCATGTTAGTGTCAGGAACTATTACTAAGACTACACTTTGCAGGTTTGTTCAACAACAATAATACCTCATAAAAGGGCTATTCCAGAAATAAGGCACTTTTAGGATCATTTATTATTTGATCAACAACAATAATACTTCATAAAAGGGCTATTCCTGAAATAAGTCGCTTTCAGGATCATGGAACCAACAATAATAATTATGGCAATTTCTACTAGAATACCCATACATTATTAATAAAAGTGCCTTTAACTCTATCATAGGTGGAATACCAATCATAACTAGAATTTTAACAAATGTTGCCTGATTCTGATATAAAAAAAATTATGTTACTGAAAAAAAAACATTTTCATTGGTTGCCAACTAAGAGAATGTTTTTACCCAGGTATCAAGTGAGAGAACGGAGAAAGAGATAAAGGACGAGACAATCAATACAAGTGACACTGATTTAATATCATTGAATATTACTGCTATGGATACTGGATCTGCTGATGTTGCCAAAGAACCTTGTACTGTTGCCACAGATACAGGTCCAGATGACGTTGCTAAGGAGTCTTGTACTGTTACAGTGGGTACAGTTCCTGTTGACGTTGCTAAGGAGCCATCTTCTGTTGCCATGGGTACAGTTTCTGTTGATATTGCTAAAGTGCCATCTGCTGTTGCTATGGGTACAGTTCCTGTTGATATTGCTAAAGTGCCATCTGCTGTTGCCATGGGTACAATTCCTGTTGACGTTGCTACGGAACCATGTACTGTTGCCATGGGTATAGTTCCTGTTGATGTTGCTAAGGATCCTGTTGCCATGACAGAGGTACCATGTGCTATAATGCCATCAGTTGCTAGGGAGACCGGTGCTGTAATGTTGGACAATGCATGCAGTCCGGGGCTAGGAGAGCCCGGTGGGAGCTGTCCCATTACCCTGGGAAGTGGGTGGGAGGGAGCGTTGGACAGTGCCACAGAGTGTGGCAAAGTATTGCACAAGGAGGGATTGGGGGAGGGGTGTAGGGGGGAGGGGGTGATGATGAATGGACCAGAGGGTGAGGGGTGTGAGGACGACGTTGAGGTTTGCAGGAGAAAAGGACTGAAGGAGTTCATTATGTCACAAGTGGAAAATTTGGGGACAAGTGACACCACTGGTGTCAATGTTGGTGTGTTGTGTCATGACGTCGATTCGTGTCACCAAATTGGCACAGATGGTGACAGGACTGTAATTGACGCTGGAGGTAAGTGTCATACAGGATGTGCACCAGGTGTCACGTTGTGTGGTGTGGACACGTCGGACCGACGGTGTGACATGTCCGACTGTGTCACTGAGAGGCAGACGTCATGTGACGGTGCGCCGACGTTGGCGTCAACAACATCTTGCTGCTTAGGGGGCAGCATGAGTTCATCGGGATGTGATAGTGTTGACGTCACACAGAAAAGTGACATGTCAAGTGTGTGTCGGAGAGACCCGGATGTTGGATCCGCTCACTGCTGTCTTAAAACCAGTCCTGCAGATACCCAAGTAAGTCCCGCAACAGAGCCAACCCAGGGTTGCAGGGAAGCTTGTACAGGAACAATTGATTGTGTTAAAGATGAAACTTGCATGGAAACTGGGGACTACACCACAGCCCTGTCATCCTCTCTTGATGTCAACGTTGGTCGCAGTCCGTTGAGCATATGTTCGCTGGAGCATGTCATGTCGCCCTCTTCGTCGTCCACTCTAACTGCGCCCAACATGAGTCCTGTCCTTGAGACAGACTCCCAAGAGGAGTTGGAGTGTCCTCGTCTTGGCGAGAGTGCACAGTTGACACACACGGAGCATGCACCGCCTATGACAAAGGCAGTGGAGAAAGTGCCTCCTCCTCATGATCTCAATGGAGTGCGGGAAAAGTTAACGAAGAATGGCTACAGCAGTGTCGTGAGTATTTATTTCTCTCCATATTCTTGGGCGTCATCAAAACACAGTTGGTGTCATTGGGTTAGTAGCTGTTTTGTTTAACATTTTAGATCGAGAATTTTTTTCAGAAACATTTATTTTCTGATAAAAGTTCATAAAAGTGTAGACTTTGAGACTCGAGCCAGTCTTGCCTTATGCTTCACACAGGTCAATGTAATTGAAAGTTTCATGTGGTGGGATGTGAGATTTATGGCTAACCGCTGAGAAACAATAGTGTAGTTGTTAGTTCAACATATCACATGATACCTGTCACTTGACCCAACATCAGTGAAGAGTGGCTAGCAAATGATGAACAAGATATTTTCTAAACACTAGTCAGCAAATAAAACATGAACTGATATGGCGAGTGACTGAATGTAATGTCTTTTACAGGAGGAGTTCAGTGATGATATTGTCCACATCATTCAAGACAATGTTAGCCAGCAGGTGGCAGCACAGTGGAAGAAGTCGAACAGTAGCTTCAGAAATCTCTTTGTCAAGGTTTGTTCTACCGTGACGTAGTAATCACACCATTTAGGTGTTTTTGTTAATAGTCATCAAATCATGTTGTGCCAACCATTGTAGTTGTAGGCATCAATTTGTTGTTTATAATTTATAATAATATACTTTATTTGATATAGCGCCAGATCCAAGATTTCTCATGGTGCTTCGCAGCATATTAATAATATGTCTGTTGCTAAGTTGCTAAACTAAATAAACAGATATATAGATTAAGGCCACACACAGCAGGTGAAATTACGTATTTAAAAAAAATATACTCAAAATGTGTTTCCTCCTTTTTCCGATAGCTTTGTATGTTAATTATTAATAAAGTTCATTTTATAACGATCACATACCTCTAAATCACTTTTATTCTTGAATAAAATGTACCCCTATCAAGTAATAATCCAGTTTTGATTCTCAAAAATTCGAAAATATGCAATGTTTAGATCTTAGCAACACTGCCGTAAATTCATCGTATGCCATCTTGTTTGGTACGGATAGATTCCCCGTTCCGTTCTCTAACTGCCTGTCTAGACTGCATCCTCACCCTTTGACCCGTATTCGCTGGACATCGTCATATATGCAAGCAGTATTCTACCGACTATCTCCTTATTTGGTATTCGGTATCATGCTACTTCACCGTCGGGATGCTCCGCTGTACTTGCGATCCGCGTTGACCCGGATATTTCCATACATGGCGCGGACATTTGCATATATAACGCGTGATCTCCCACAATGCACGATGTTGCTAGTTCCGAGTGTACACAACAATAGCGTCTAACGAAAGTAATCATCAAGTCATAACGAATAAGTTTTCCACAAAGCATGCTTTTGGGCAGAGAAAGAAAAGGAGAACGCAGCAACTGCGGGATGCGTTGTCACTGCAGACAACGAGTTAGCGACACCGCGGACGCCGGCAACGGTTCCTGGGACCGACGGCAGAGTTGGGAGTAGAACAGTGGTACAGGTCAAGTGTCGAGGAGGAAGAAGGGCCAGCATACAAGGCTGGCGGATTTGACTGAATGTTGTGGAACCTTGTTTGTCTTGTGGACTCTGTTACTGTCTAGTTGTTTCTTAGTTGTTCCTGAGGTTAACAAATTTAGTTAATATTTTTTTTATGTATATAGGCATTATGGCCTGTCCGTGGGTGACCTGAGAACAAGTTACACATTTGGAAACAGCTTTCTATTTGTTGAATCAATCCTGATTGATGTTATCAGATACATGACACTTCAACTTCTTCAACACCTTCAAGTCGTGCATCAAGTCATTATTTGAGTAAATACACAACTCTATCAAATACCTATCAAAGAAATTTGCTAAAATCAAGTACTTAAATCAACAGAAGTTGTAGAAAACTGCTAATAAAGGAGCTTATACAGGCCAGATGGCCTCCTGCCCCATCAATCATACTATTAAGAATACTGATAAGAAACTTCTGTTGTATATTAATAATGAAAAAAAATTCAAAAATGGCGGCCATATTGTTTGGTTCATATATCACAATTGCAGGAAGCATATCTCTGGAAGTACTTATGCCAGAAACATAATGTTTACATTGTTATATTCAGTATAATAATTTCTATAAGCATGCCAAAGGAAATATCTATGTGACACATAGTTTGAAAGTATCAGAAGTATTGATGGTAAACAAATTCTCGACGGCCGTTTTCTCAACAACGTGATTTCTGCATTTGGAAAAAGGATATCTCTGACTAATTATGCTATCCAAATAAGGTTTTGAATGTTGCATTCAGCATACTTTACTCTGTACAATGACCAGAGACAGTTTTTTTCACTTCACACTTTACCAAAAAATTATTTAAAAAATAAAAACAACATTTTAACAAATGCGCTAGTCATTGTATAGTAGAATGTGTACTGAACATGGATTTGCAAGAATTATAATCATATGTGTTCAATAAAGAATGGCAGTGTTTCCAAATTTGCCAATATTTGGTCAAACTGGCAGACATTTTGTTTGTTACCATGGAAACGGGGGTCTGGCTGACAAAAGTTCATTATATTTTTTACTCAGTAAGACCCATTCTATACTTTTGGTGGAAAAAATTGCAAGATTTGCACAAATAAAAAAATCCTATTTACCTGCCATGTGTGGCCTATTAATAATAATTATTTTAAAATAAATATAACAATATATAATAATATAATAATAAAATAATAAATAATTAATTATTTAATAAATACATAAATAATAATAAATAATTTAATATTTATATATATATTAAATAGTCAATTTATTTTTAATATTGCTAATTATTATCCTGTGTGAGGTGAAATCTCATTATGTTTGCAGCAAATGGAGAAGTATTTCCCGTGGTTCTGTGTTGCATCGTCCAGACACTGGTTTGAGAACAAGAACTGCCCAGAGTGAGTAACGGTAATCTGTATTTGAAGCAGTGATTATATATATATATATATATCTATGCTGTGGTTTCTAATATATTTTGTTGGTGTGTCTTTATTCACTACTTTTGCATAAAGACATTCTGTTCTCATTAGACTTATTTTTTAGCAAGATGTTTTATGTAGATTTACTAAAAAAAACACTTTAAAACATGTTTCATTTGTTTATTTACATATTATCTGGGCTCTTTTCTTATGCAGCTGATTTTCCATTGCAGCACAGCCAGTGTTGTCAGAGTCGTAGCTTAATTTAATAAAGTTGAATCTACAGTAAACGCTATCAGAATGAACACCATCATGTTTTTCTCTTACTGCAAGTTTAAACGGTGTGAGCATTTAAACAAAACTCTGCCATGTCATAACATAGATGTTAGAAGTTCATTTGGGGCTTTAGTAGTTGCAGGAAGATGTAATTCAAAGTTTCATAGTCTGTGGCCCCCTGACATGGTTTTCAGGTAGTGTCATGCCACGATGTCTTGAAATGGCTCCTTAGAGTGCATAATAACCATGTTTGATACCATGTTGTGCACAGTGGGGTGTTACCCCAGGCGGTGCTGCCACCTACTAGTGACCACACATACGCGCAATGGTTGGTGCGGGTGAAGGAGAGGGAGGCGCCCTCCCAACTGTCTCCCTTCAAGAAGGTGGCCACGCCCCAGAAGCTGCACCGTATTCCCATGGGTGAGTGGTATGTGGGAACACGTCGAAGAACAGCCTCGTCTGCTGTAATTCATCCCCAGTTGATCAGCTTTTATGCAATAACTGACTAATGGGCCAAATAAATGATGTTTTTTATTATAATATACATCAAGATGTCATCATGAACATATATTGCAAAGGATACAGACATTCCACCGCCAATACACAAATTTAATTACAAACAGGTGGGGCCATTTCACCACAAGGTCACCCACAAACCTGTGACCACCCCACCACGACATTTCACCACAAGGTCACCCACAAACCTGTGACCACCCCACCACGACATTTCACCACAAGGTCACCCACAAACATGAGACCACCCCACCACGACATTTCACCACAAGGTCACCCACAAACCTGTGACCACCCCACCACGACATTTCACCACAAGGTCACCCACAAACCTGTGACCACCCCACCACGACATTTCACCACAAGGTCACCCACAAACCTGTGACCACCCCACCACGACATTTCGCCACAAGGTCACCCACAAACCTGTGACCACCACACCACGACATTTCACCACAAGGTCACCCACAAACCTGTGACCACCACACCACGACATTTCGCCACAAGGTCACCCACAAACCTGTGACCACCACACCATGACTAAGTCAATTTATCAGTCTATGAAAAGGATTTAGGAGTAACATTTAATGCTGACATGAAAGTTTCAGAGCAATGTGGGATTGCTGCTTCGAAAGGAAATCAAATTCTAGGGCTAATTAGGAGAACTATCACGTATAAGGAGAAACATCTAATTGTACCCCTGTACAAAGCAATAGTTAGACCACATTTGGAATATTGTATTCAAGCATGGAGGCCATATCGTAAAAAAGACATAGATAAGCTAGAAAGAATACAACGAAGAGCCACTAAGATGATTCCAGATTTAAGAGACCTTAGTTACGAAAGTCGCTTATTACAATGTGGTTTGACAACACTAGAGACCAGGAGACTAAGAGGAGACCAAATAAAAGTGTTTAAAATAGTGAACGGTTATGAGGATGTTGATAGGAATATGTTCTTCAAACTTAAAGAAGGCAGTAGAACCAGAGGACACAAAGCAGCATTAGTTAAGGAGCAGTGTAGGTTGGACATGAGAAAGTACTCTTTCTCACAGAGGGTGATAAATGAATGGAACAAACTGCCAAATGATTGTGTTAATGCTAGTAGTGTGAATGTGTTTAAAAATAGAATTGACAGATATCTGATAAGGGCGGGCTACACATAGATGAGAAAATTGTTGGACTCTCGATAAGCCAATTCCTTGTCCACTTGCCTTCAGGAACTTGTTGTTCGAGATGGCAATCTTGTTAAAAATCACCTCATCTATTGTTTTGCCCCAAAGGCATCACATAGGACTGAAACAATTGCATGTCATGTTCCTCTGTCCATTTGTAATTCTTCCAAATTTAAATTTAAAAATTGCCGACTTCGCATAGATTTCGTGCACTCACAAGACTTCACAAGGAAATCTTTCGCTGATACCCGTTGTTTTCCTGTCGGGGAAAATAGTGCTAATTAAACTGTCCAGTAAATGTGCAATAGACAAAACAGTACAATGTTTGCTTTATCACCAGGAATGCATATTCATGAAATCTTTTCCAAAGAGATCATTCATCTGTGTGGAGTACTATAGTTCTGAAAATGCAGACAAACACGTTTGTTGATATAGTAAAATATGATATGATATACTGGCATGGTAGCTCGTTGGTTTGATGCTTGTCTCATGACCAGGAAGTACTGGGTTCGACCAGCCAATTTGTAAACATGGGGTACACCCTGATGACTCTTCTAGCAACTGGTAAATGGGAAGGAAGTTGGAAGTGTCTTTGGGGGAGGGGTGCAGGTCCCCTCTGGTGTCTTCCCCAGAGGAAGTACAAGATTACTCGTAAACGTTCAGCTCGAAAATACTCCATGCACATTTTATGTAATTAATACAAAAACATGAGCTGTTATGGAAGAAAACTATGTTCTTTCCTACTGCTTGCATGCATCTTCTGTCTATTGCAGGCTATTTGGATGGAGAGAACGCTGCAGAAAACACACTACAGGGCGCCACTGGTTCTGAACAGATCGCTGATGATCCCCGTCGCTGTCTTTTCTGCGGAATGTTTGGAGACCGGAAACCATCGGTAATGCTGCTGTAAAATACACAAAATGCAGACACAGAGGAGACAGTGATTCTGTTCTGTTGTAAAATTTTCATTGCTTATTCTTTCCAACCTCCTCCGTACCCACATATCAAAGCTTTCCAAGTGTTTGAATTCATTGTTTCTTAATGTCCAGGTCACTGCTGAGTAGCGTACGACACTCCATGCCTACAGTCTTTTATTTGTTCTTTTTGTTAGCAGCATTTTATTATTGGTGAAGGGGGGCTTTTGTATGTCTACCCTCATCTTTGCATCTTTATTACAACATTACATAAACTTTGTGTAATTATTATTTATTATCAGTGCTCAAAAACAACGCTAGACACGAAGAATTGTCCGCACCCTGTCTTGCACACTGATACTCCTGGAAAAATAATTAGATTTTGTAGGATAACTAATCTTTCACATCACAAAGAGTAAAAGTATTAAATCTTAGCAGTTGTTGGGCCTTTTATCGTATTGTAACAGGTAAAGTAGTATGTAAATATATGTTATTTAAACATAAATATTGTGCGAAACTAAGTACTGTATTGTAGCTGTACATGTTTGTTGTTTGACAGGATGCTGGGAGACAGTTGTATGCCAGCCAGGATGACTGGGTGCATGTGAACTGCGCCCTATGGTCGGCGGAGGTGTTTGAGGAGGTCGATGGCACGCTACAACACGTACACGTCGCTGCGAAGCGAGGAAAACACATGGTAGGTGGAACCACGGTCTCAGCATGTTGGTCGTCTGCAGTGGAAGTTTGTTTATGTATCGAGGATGAGAATGTTTGTGTGTAAATGGAAACATTTCCTTTATGGCATCAGCAGCTGTTTCTGAGAAACTGAAAATGTTGAGAGAAATTGTCATATTTAGTTGTGAATGTAGAGAAAGGATCAGTTATTGAAAAGACTGTTTGTAATTTGTGAAGTGTCAGCTGGAAACTGTAAATGCACTACTGCAACAGTTGACCAACTAAATAATAAAGACCTTGGTGATAAATACCATAAGGCTAACTGTAAATTTGAGTGCCACATGTTCTCTGAACCTAAGTAGTTGTGCACATTAATACTGTTACTTGGTAGAGATATGTTAACTTGTGAATAAAGCATTCGGAAAAGTGCACAAACTGAAACGTGTTGTAGAAATGCGACCACTGCGGCAAGTTGGGCGCAACCGTTGGGTGTTGTCAGAAGGGTTGCCCCGCCAACTACCACTTCATGTGCGCCCGCCACACGCAGTGTGTCTTCCAGGAAGACAAGAAGGTCTACTGTAGATATCACCGCTACTCCGTCCATCATAAGGCAAGGATGCAGTGGATTGTGGCCCGCCACGTTTGCAGATACTGCAGTTTTTCAATTGTTTGACCCACAAAGGAGCCAAGCGTACATTGATTAATTAATCTGATATAATTTGTTTCAGTATTTGTATTGAGTAATTAATTGTGTGCATAGGTTTTGTTACATTGACGTTGTCTTTATAGTCACACAGGTCTACAAGTATTTCTGGTGAAGCAGGGAGAGGGTCATTGACGAACAGGCTTGCTTGTTCAGGAAACAAGATATATATATGAAATATAAATCAAATAGAGCATGAGTGTACTACTGGACTACTACAGCACCTCTCACTGACAAGCTTGTCATCTCTGAGCCTGACATTTCAGCTGGTGTCAGAGGATAACTTTGAGGTTCAACGCCGCGCTTGTGTCGAGCTGGATCTGGGCAGATTCATGAAGAAGTCATGGCAGAAAGGACTTTCTCCAGACAGCATCAGTGTGCTTGCAGGTAAGACTGATCCCTCCACAGTGTGTCGGTTTGATAATACTAGACAAGTAAAGATTTCAGTTGAAGGTTTGGTTTTTCTACTATTTGTGTTGTGGGGTGCTGACCCGGTGCTGTAGTGCATCAGTTAAAATATGCACATCCAATTGATAGGATTGGGGTGCCAATCCACTTCCTGCCGTGTCAAAACCTGGACAGTTTTGTTCACTTCACATTGTCTGTGTCTTTTGAAAGAGAAACTGAAAGCCGTTGGTCCCTTCTTGGTGTCTGCCAGGGGAAGTAAAAGTTCCCACACTGGTGGTAAATGTGTAATCTGCTGTGGACTTTATCTCTCAACCACACGAGTCACGACAGAAGCATCCATGATGCGGCGCAGTCAGTTCTGTGACGATTGAATGAACTGTTAGAGCTATACTGATTGCAGAATATAACAAATAGAGACTATTCAATGATCAGCACATATGCATTGTGAATTGTATTTCTGACATTGAAAGGATATGTTGGTATGTTTTAGGGTCTATGACTGTCGAGTCCTTGGGCCATCTAACCCCGCTGTCTGACTGCAGAACTACCCTCTTCCCTGTTGGTTATTGGTGAGTCATAAGCAATGTGTACTGTACAACATCAGAAATATATTATGTTATGTATCCACTTTAGAATTTTGTCTTGAGATAAATTAGCTTGTTGATCTGTAGTTTCATCTATGTGACCAGAGGTAGCCACTGAGTGGGGCGCAGTAACTCCGTGGTTAGAACACAGGACTGTCAATCAAGAGGATCAGGGTTCTCCTTAGGCAACTTAGTCCACCCCCAGTTGCCAGTGTCTCTTCTATCTAACATCTATGCCAGGGGAAGTAAAACACCCCACACAAGGTAAACGTGTGACCTGTCGTGGAATCGATCAATACTAGACATAACAACAAAAAACTACAAAATAACTAGACAGCCATGTATACTTGCAAACAGCCCAGCCATATATTAGAAGAAGCAGCAGCAGGTTCTAGCATGACAACAGTGCAGCTGTTTTATTGCTGCAAGTATCACTTTGTTGTTGTCCTTATGCTGGCATGTCACTTTCCCTGGTGACAAGTTGACAAAGTTCACTTTGTTGTTGTCCTTATGCTGGCATGTCACTTTCCCTGGTGACAAGTTGACAAAGTTCACTTTGTTGTTGTCCTTATGCTGGCATGTCGCTTTCTCTGGTGACAAGTTGACAAAGTTCACTTTGTTGTTGACCTTATGCTGGCATGTCACTTTCCCTGGTGACAAGTTGACAAAGTTCACTTTGTTGTTGTCCTTATGCTGGCATGTCGCTTTCCCTGGTGACAAGTTGACAAAGTTCACTTTGTTGTTGTCCTTATGCTGGCATGTCGCTTTCCCTGGTGACAAGTTGACAAAGTTCACTTTGTTGTTGTCCTTATGCTGGCATGTCGCTTTCCCTGGTGACAAGTTGACAAAGTTCACTTTGTTGTTGTCCTTATGCTGGCATGTCGCTTTCCCTGGTGACAAGTTGACAAAGTTCACTTTGTTGTTGTCCTTATGCAGGCATGTCACTTTCCCTGGTGACAAGTTGACAAAGTTCACTTTGTTGTTATCCTTATGCAGGCATGTCACTTTCCCTGGTGACAAGTTGACCAAGTTCACTTTGTTTTTTTTATATGCAACCAAGTCTCAAGAGCATTGCCTCTAACGTTGACATCTTTATCACCTGAAGAGTATCAGTTGAATTTTTGAGAACACTAGTTGTAGTTGGGTTTTTATGACGCTCTGTAATTGACCATTGTAACTGAACTCATCCCTGGCAGCAAGTTACTAAATAGATACTCACCTAAAATGCTGTCTCACAGTAATGATATGTGTTCTTCCTTTGTGAAACAGTGTAGTTGTGCTCCACCTACTCAACCTGAAGAATTGACTTTTATGAACCATTGTTATCGTAATTTTTTATGTGTCGTAATTGTAAATGATTTTTTGAAACAATATAATTGTAATAGATTTTTTGAGGCACTATTTCACAAAGCTTTGTACCTGACAATTGTAACTGAACTGAACTGAACTGAACTGAACTGAACTGAACCCAGGGTGCTACGTTACTGTTAATAGTGTCACAAGGGTTTACTGGAGCACCATTGATGCACGAAGGCGATGCATCTACACCTGTCGTATCATCGAGGTGAAGCCTGTCCACCAGGTGGCAGCACCTGTGGTTGACGAGGACATGACGATCGTCCATGACCGTGCGCATCCGAAGTACAGCACAGAGGCGGAGGAAGCGTTTAATGCGAGGATGAAGGCATCGATGGCTGCTAGCGAAAAAGACGGCCATGACGAAGCCAAAGTTAGCTACTGTGAGACGAACAATACCGACGAATCGATGGCTGGGGTGTTGCCCTGGCGATCTGGTGCTTGGACACGGTATGTGAGTGAGGGACCTGGTGGAGTGCAGGGTGTCGGTGACGATGGTCGTCCACTGTTTCATCCCATCTCCAGTTTAACATCGACCGGGCAGGTCTCGGTCAAGCAGGAGGCTTCTGTGGGGCCAGAGGCAACGAAACGACATGCCCCAGGGGTAGACTTGAGTAAGCTCTCGGCCAACACCTTGAAGCTTCTAGGGCGGGCAGCAAACACGTTGTCGAGGTCAAGTGTGCCGGTCAACGTGTACCCGAACGACGAACTACAATTGACCACGATCGTGGATCGTCTGAATCAGGCTGCAGCAAAGAACAAGCGGTCACATACATCGCACGAGAACAGTGTCGATGGCAGCCTCTCGAGTAGTCAGAGTAGCAGTAACTCACGGGAAGGTACGTGTAACTCTGTCATCAATGTCTTCTTCTTCAAGCTGTGTCTGGTGACGTTGGCAATCATGGCACTTTATACGATTCGGTCCTTTATATTTGTAAGCAACCAGATGTCATTGGCTGGTCTTCCAAGCCATTTATTTAAACTATGGGTGGATTTTGTTCTTTGTCTGCCTGTAGCTGATTAGTACACTTGGAGTTATAAGCAATTACACTTTGCCCCTGGCGGACCTGTTCATACAAACATCATTTCAACTTCTCTTGGAAGTGTTAAGCAATGCTGCAATTACAGCCTGAAAGTTGTCCTTATAATTCATCAGCCGAGTAAACTGAGGCAACATGGAGTCAAAAAAATTGCCAAGCTATGACCGACAGCAAGTGGATTCGAGCCCTGGCCCTCTCTGTTGAGAGTGTAACTTTCTAACGCAGTGCTGATGCGTCCTCGTATGAATTCTTTGGATTATGTCTAAATTCGGTAATCAAAAGAAATCGAAATTTTACTCCATTTCCAGACCATTTTGTAAATGAAAATATAGCATATAAAACTCAGCAAGACATTGCCAATGATGTCAACGAATTCTTTGTCAACATTGGATCAAATCTCGCCAAAAACATCAAACCACTAATGAATAAAGCAAACATTTATGACTATGCACATGTGAGTACGGAGACCTCCATGTTCCTTCACTCCACTGATGAACAAGAATTGTTGACTGTCGTGAAACAGTGTAAAGAAAAATCCTCTACGGGTTACGACGGAATAGACATGTGTTGTGAAAAAGGTAATTTCCCACATAGCTAAACCCCTCACATATATAATATATAGTTAACACATCATTCGAAACAGGTATTTTTCCAGATAATACGAAAGTGGCAAAAGTTATTCCTGTCTATAAGACTGGCGAAAAAAATTTATTTAACAACTACAGGCCTATCTCTCTGTTGCCGCAGTTCTCAAAAATACTAGAAAAACTCTTTTGATAACAGATTAGAAAAATTCATGGAACAAAATAAAATACTAAGTGACAGTCAGTATGGTTTTCGGAGAAACAGATCTACATCTTTGGCTTTATTAGAAATGACCGAGGAAATAACTAATGCAATTTATAATAAAAAAGCTTCAATCGGGGTGTTCATAAACTTGAAAAAAGCTTTCGATACTGTCAATCATAATTTACTTATAAAAAAAGTTAGTATTCGCAGTATAGTACTTAAGTGGTTAGTTAGCTATTTAACACAGTCTGTCTACATTGATGTTACAAAATCGGATCTCTTAGAAGTAGTATGTGGCTTGCCACAAGGTTCAATATTTGGACCGAAATTATTTTTGATATAATATATAAATGATTTGTAATGTTTCTATTTTACTCAAATTTATACTGTTCGTGGATAAAACTAACATATTTTATAGAGCTGATAGTCCCGAATTGCTTAGTAACACAATTAGTCAAGAGCTGAATAAACTGCACAATTGGCAGTTAACAAAACTGTCTCTTAATATTAATAAAACTAATTACATGGTATTTCAAAAAGGAATGGTTACTTTAGATATAGCAATAATAGTAAACCAAAACATGATAGAAAGGGTCTATGAAACTAAATTTCTTGGCATAATTATCGATGATAAGCTTTCTTGCAAAGCACATATACAGTCAGTAAAATCCAAATTGGCTAAAACAATGTCAATAATTTATAAAGCCAAATTTTTCTTAAAGGCCTCAGCATCGATTATTTTATACTTCTCACTTTTCTTGTCCCATATAGGCATTGCTAAGAAATATGGGGAAATACTTATCAAACAAATCTATTGCCCCTATTCACTCTACAAAAGACAGTTGTGAGAATTATTTGTGGAGCAAAGGCTCGTGACCATACAAATATCTTATTTATTAATCTTACATTTATTAAATTTTTCAACCCAATTGAATACAAAACATCCATATTGATGTACAAAGTGAAATATAAACTATTGCCCGATAGCATTCAAAAATTATTTTATTCTAATGAAAATAGTTTGCGCAACACAAGGCAAAGGGACAGAGAAAACATTAAACCTCGTACTGCAGTAAGGGCTAAATGTGTTTCTATCGCTGGTGTTAAGCTTTGGAATGGCCTATGTATTGCACTAAGGGCTAAATGTTTTTGTATCGCTGGTGTTAAGCTTTGGAATGGCCTGTGTATTGCACTAATAAACTAAAAATACTTTTCGCTTTCAAAAATTTTAAAAACCATCTGTACTTGATAGATACAAAAGGGATATTTTATTCTGAGACGTAATACAGTCGCGCCTCGTTATAACGCGGTAGTCGGGGTCCACGACTTCGGATCGCGTTGTAAGCGAGGCGCGTTAGGTGTTCTCATGTCTGCCACCAGGGAGCTACTAAACAACAGCGACCGCCGCCCGCTGCACCAAGTCCATGAACCCTGTCGAAACCCCGTGTGCTTGCAGCATTGTCTTATACGGCAATATGCAGTTTATGGAACTTATTAAACGCATATACTAGCATCAACGTGTATTATTTTTAAATGTCACACCCTCTTGACTCTTGAACTGAATAAAACACATGTACGTATGGAATAGATCTACTACGATGATGATGTACTGGACCAACAGGCCTACGAATCGAAAATAATAACCTGGACCTGAGCAGCCGAAAACGTATATGATTTGACAAACGTAGTATGCAAGCTGATAAAACACAGAAAAAGACAATAGGTAGAATTAATAATTGTTTCATTTCGTCTTTCAACCGATCTCGACCGAAGCATAAATTTATTGCGCGCCACTTAACATCGATTCATCATTTCATATGCAGATGACAAATTTGTATTTTCGCCACCGGTAGCGCCTTGGGTTAGGAATTTGGCATGTTGGTTTCGCGTTGCGAAAACGATTAAATTTACGATGTAACGGAAGCATGTAATTTCACCCAAGTGTTATATTGGTACTGCTTTTTAAATGCATTTAAAACGGTTGATCTGATTCTTACGCGAGGCATATTTGTGAATCTCGATTGCAATTTACAAACCGTCGAAGCGAAGCCAGCGACAGCGATTGATGTCCGCGACAGCGCAAAACAAACAACATGTTGATACTCGTTCATGATGGTGGTGCTTTGACATTTTCCCCTGGCGGCAGAAATTCGGGGTCCACGACCGACCGCGTTATATCCGAATCCGCGTAATAACGGGGTGCGTTATAACGAGGCGCGACTGTATGTTTACTTTATTAGCTTTTGGTACATTTATGCGTTAATTATATATGTTTTATCAGAATGGTACAAGGGATTACTATATAAAAGAGTAAAAATATATGTGTGTATGTATATATGTATGCATAATTATTCTAACAAATCAATACAACAGGGGAGAGTACACATAAGTTTAGACTTCAATTCTCTCACTTTCCAACATAATATTATAGCACACTATGATTGTTACTATTCATCTTTTAAACATGGATGATTTAAATGAGCATTGTTCTGCATTAGCAGTGTATGTATATACAATGTATGTATGTAATGTTGGAAATAAATGTATTATTATAAATTGTTGGTTGGTGTAGGAATGACTTCTCTAAGGTGGCTGCCAATTCTTAGTACGTCCTGCAACTTTTTTCAATTCACGGAGTACCTCTAAAGCTTGGCCGCACATGTGATGTTTGTTTGGCCGGTCAAGTGGTTAGTTGATGTAGCACTGTGCAGTTAGGTCTGACATGTGACATGTTTGTTGCAGGGAGTGTTGAGCGGTCATCTGTGGTACGACTGATCGCGACAGACAGGGTCTCACTTCAACCGAGTCTGGAGAGAGTTGCAGAGACAGATGTGGCATTCTCACGCCAGAGGACGCTGTTGAAACAACCCCTAAATACTGACACTTTGAGTCGACCCCCGCAGCAAAGCAAGTCCACATGTGTAATTGGTGCTGTTGGAGGGGTGAAAGCATCACAGTTGTTGAGACCCACGACGTTGACCAGCGATGGCCATAGGCCTGTGTTGGCCACTGACACCGGTCATCGAGATTCAGGCCAGGGTGGCGACCTTACTAGTGTTATGAGAGTCACTAACATCCTTGGTCAGTCATGTTCATCTATGGACACACAACGGGTCAACGGAGGCAATATGAGCACATCAACTACGCACAGAAAAACGCAAGGTGTCGGCAACAGTTTGGATATATCTGATGTAGTTGATTCAACAAACAATGATGGTGGTGCTACTGGTCACCAGAGTGGTGCCAAGGTGGTGCACACCATCAGCCAAGTAAGTGGTGCCAAGGCGGTGCATACCGTCAGCACAGTAAGTGGTGCCACCAGCCCGCCAGCCGGCAAGAAGTGTTACAGAGTTGTGCCGGTTGGCAATATGACACAGTCAAATGATGCAAAGAATGTCTTGAATATTGTCACCAAAACTGCATCAATGACACCATCTGTGACATGTCAAGAAAATAAGACATGTCAGGCATCACCAGTGATGCAGCCAAGACCAGCTCCGGGGGTCTTGAACATTGTCAACCAAACTGCCAACTCTGCATCAATGGCACCACCTGTGTCGTGTCAAGAAAATAAAACGGGTCATGCATCGTCATCGACACAGCCAAAGCCACTTCGGCGGTCGCAGAAACCGTCGTTCCTCGATGCGTTCAAAGAGCACATCTCACAAGGGCCGCAAGAGAAGACGCGGCGGTCTAATGTTATGCACCCGAAAGGTACAAGAATAATCACAGGTAACGGCACGCACAAGGGGGTCGTATCTGGCGTTCTCGGTGACCCTGTGTACGACAAACAGGGCATCTTAGTGGGCCATTATGTGGTTCAGAACAATGTTTACACGCCCCCAACGCAACAATCAGGGTGCAACAAGACAGTGTCACCAACCAGTGACACAATGACACGTCCTAGGACCGGTAGTGGCTTGGATTCACACTTGATGGCAGCACAGCAGCTGTCTGATTGTAATGCGTCCAATGACAGTGACAGTGACTTGGTCTTGGAGTTGCAGCTGGATGGAACCCGCGACATTAAACCTCGTGACACTACCAATAAGCCTGCCGTGTCAACGTCAAATGACACGTCAACGTCTACCATGGCTAATGGTCATGATAATGACATTCCTCTGCATGACAAGATAGCGCGGAAGATCAAGGCAGAGAGTTTGGCACGCAGCATCCCAAGTCATGAAGGACCCTTTAAGTGTCCCAAATGTAAGCGACTGTATCGCACCAAGGAGAGCTGTGGCAAACATGCTCTTCTGTGCGACTTTGAGGTGAGCACTAGTGAGGAGGAAGAGGACGAAGAAGAGGAGGAAGAATTGAGTTCCATAGAGGCGCTCTCGGCGAGGACACAGGCCCCGTGTGAGACTGGGACACAAAGATGTGACATCATTGGTGTCAATGAGAGTGAGTCAGTTGACAGCACAGAGTCTAGTGATGTCATCTCAGAGAGTGAACCTTTCATCGGTGATAGTGAGGTGACACCTGCCAGAAGTCGCTCAGCGGCAGACCCTGTAACAGGCAGCTGCAAGTCATACCCCTTGAGAAGTAGTCGAATGTCATCTCCAGAAACGACACCGAGGGATTCCGAGATATCAACACCTGCTTCGTCAGTGAGGCACAGGCAGGGACAGTCCTCAAAGGATGCAGATGACATAAATAATGGAGATGGGGCAGGGTCAGGTGACGGCGAGAGCGTAAGGACACTGCGAAGTGGGCGTCGCACATTGACTCCAAATGACGTTGCACCTAAGCAGTGTGAAACTGTTACGAGAGCCATCTCAGTGTCACAGACTCCTAGTCAGTGTGACACCATCACAAAAGACTCGGTGTCACAGACACCACAGATCAAGCCAAAGAGAGGTAGAGGGCGACCGCCTAAAATACGCGGTCCAGGGCGGCCACCAAAAGCGCGGGTGGAGAATACGACTGAGGCAATGTCGGGGGTGAATACAGGCAGCAGGGTGAAATCCCAGGTTGAATGCACACCCACGCAGCTAGGGGAAAACAAGGGGAAGGAAAAGGTGGATAGGGTGAAGGTAGCTTCTGAGGGGTGTGACATGGCCCGGATGCTGAGCTGTAGAGTTGACGTCTGTCAGCTGTCGATCAAACCACCTATGATTGACACATGTAAAGACGATGTTAAGAAGTGTCTGGCAGTGTCTGTTCGTGAAAGGTGTCAGTTGCTCAGCGATGACACGCCCAAACTGGTGACAAACATGAACTCTGCAGTGCATGCTGGGATGCCACTCGTGGTGGCAACTAGTGAAAATACACCAGGGGAGACGCAGATGGACATTTCGGCGGAATTTCCCAGTGCATCACTTGTTTCCATGACAACTGCCAGTGGGGTCAATCAGTGCAATGCAGACACCAAGTGTACAAGTCCTGCACCTGACATGCATGCTAGTTCTGATTCAGCCAGTTCTCCGGTCGACATCCCAACTGGTTCACAGCAACAGCAGCAACAACCACTTCAGCAGCAGCAGCAGCAGCAGCAACAACATGGTGACAGAGTCCAAGATAAAGACGTTGAGACAATAGATAGTAAATTAAGTGGACAGCTGATTGACATAACAATGTCATCAGACAACGTTGACATGACATCACCAGCAGAGTGTCTGATGGGGAAAGACAGTGACACAATAGCAGAAACCAGTGTGAAAGTGTCTAGCATGCAGGGAGATGTGTCGATTGTTGACGCGTCACTGTCGAGTGTTGATGTGTCACCATTGTGTCAGTTGCCTGTGAGTGACCCGTCTTACACCAGTGTTGCTCTTGATGACTCCCGTTATGCAAATATTCCTGTCACTGTGCTTGAAATGTGTCATTCAGATTCTTCAGCTGATGCATGTGACGCCAGAGTGCCTCCAAGTGACGTCAAAGAATCTGCTAGTGAATTGCCTTGCACCAAGGTGTCTGTTAGTGACTTGTGTCACACAAAAATGGCTACTAGTGACGCATGTGGCTCCAGAGTGCCAGTTGGTGACACTGTCATGTCAACTAACCAATCTTATCTTGCCAAAGTGACTAACCCATGTGATGCCGGTGGTGGGTTGGGTCAGACAGAAATACCACTTAGTGATGCTTGTCGGACGACAGAAGCATCCCAATCATTGCAGATGTTGCATAAGGGTCAGAGTCCAAAGTCGATGTCAAAGGTTGGTCTGTTGCAGCCAGTCCAGTGTCACAAGCCGATTTTGCCGAGTTCCCTGCGCCACCTGGAGGTATCGGGACAAATCAACTACCTCGGTAGTTTCAGCATCGATCCAAATTCTCCTCAAGTTATGCTCCGTGGCACCACCTTACCATGTGGTCCACACCCGCTGATAATGGAGCATGCCACTGCGGCAGTACAGGGCAGCGGCACGAGCAGCAACCCAACGCAAATTGCGTCCATGTGTAGCACTAGTGGCGCCGTTACATTGGGTACTACATGGAACACTGACGTAGTAGGACAGGGCGAATATATTCCAGGTTTGCAAGACAGGACCATGATGTGTGTTTCAAACTTGCCACGTCATGCTGTCTCTGTACGACAAGAAGAATTAGCTTCAGGGGCAATGCCTGATGCGTCACTGACTTCGTCGTCAGACTGTCTGGCGTCAGTGGGAACGACGCACGATGGAAGAATGACAGTGATATGTAGTGCGTCAACAGTGTGTGGAACATTAAAGAGCTTCGTCCAGTCAAATGTCTGTCACAGTTTGGCAGCAACGCGAGACATGCCACCTTTGACAGTGACGAACGCTGGCAGAACAATTCAGTCGATCGAGATGTCTTCACTTGGCGTACCATCTGTACACTACCAGCAGGGAATGCTTATCTCTCATTGTCAACCACCATCACAATTACCGTCACATCTGCCGACACAAGTGTTGTCACAAGTGTCATCACAACCATTCTCACAAATGACATCGGCGCCACTGAGGCCACTCATGGCTAAGCACAAAACATCTAACAGTGTCGTCAAGAAACGTCCCATCCAAGGCCCTGTTGATCATATAGGTCTCTACAAGAAAGCAAAACTCCACCCGATGGCACCACCAGTGCTGCAGTCGAAGCAAGACAACATGGGTGGTAGGTCAAAGTTGGGCTGGTCACATGTCGAAGCACAGAAATGGAAATATCAGCGGCGGAACTGTGGAACGAACAAACTGAAGACTGTTGGTAGACTGAAGACAGCCCCAGGACAGAGGCGACATAAGCCTGTACTCGGCAGTGCAGTCAGCAAGAGCAACCAGGGACACATCATGTCAGGTAAGGGAATATTTGCATATCAAAAAAGTAATTCTACATCCCATTACAGCCAGGGGTGGGATCAATTCCAAAACTAACTTAAATTTAATTCGGTTCCAGAATATGAATTAAAGAAGTGAAATTGAATTGAAAATATATAAAATCCAGAACCATTTTGATCCATCTAAGAATTGGAATTGATTAAATTATAACAAACTAAATGATGATCTCAGAACATTGATGCGCAACACTGCACAAAATCGAGGGGTGGTGGAGGGGGTTGGTGGAGGGGGTTAGTGGAGGGGGTTAGTGGGGTAAGCAGTCGTGTCATACATTGATGTATTTTCTACAAAAGCTTTTTAAATTTTCCGATAGCAGTTAATAAAGGTATTGACCTCGAACACATGCAGGCAGTTTTAGTTATGGCGGCTGTAGCCCCTCTGGTGAATCGTCGAATATGAAGTTGCACACAGATTGGTGTAATTCGTGTAACAGTGTAGTTTCATGTAGCAGGTCGCAGATTAAATGACATAATTTTTTTCTTAGATCACCCCTAAGTTGCTTGTGTTTTCAGAAGGCAGTCATCCTCTGATCCATGCATCGTACCAGCAATCTTCCCTGCCCGAGGCTGAAGTGGAAGAGGAGGTTGTTGAGTCAAAGGCAGTGCTGACCTCTGACGGCTACGAGGTGAATGAGCCATTGCAGCGAGATCGAGCAAAGAGAGACTCTCCATACCTGATGTTTGAGATCACGAGTGACGACGGCTTCTCTGTGCAAACTGAGACCTGTGAAGGTAGTGTGTGGTCTTTGCTTCAACACAGTCTTCTTCTCAGTCTACTTCAGCACAGTCTTGTAGCGATGGTTTTTTTTCAGAGTTCTAGCATTGTACAATCAGTGTGAGAAAGTGAGCAAATCTAGTGATGTCAACAAGTTGAAACTAATTGGCTGAACATTGCTACGTATTCACATTAGCAGTTCCAAGATACTGTGATTTGATTTAATGAACGTGAAATTATATAAATTGGCAGTTGTTTCACATGTTATGTTAAATTTACTGGCGTAGAGAGTAGTCTTTTCAGATTTTATTATGGAGAATTTTAGGGTAAAAATACGAGACTTAAAAATTTTGGTAGTATTGCCTGTCATGTAAAATAACTGGTTCGTTGTTTGGAAACATTTCTACAAACAAAACCTATGGCGGGGAATGTTGATTGATGGTCGCTAAAGCTTACGTTGATGTTAAAACTACTGGCATCATAGTTTTTTTTACACAATCTTTAATCTCAAAATTATTATCTTAGTATAAATTATATTTATTAAAACCATCGAGAGAATTGACTTTGATCATTAGATCTAAGATCATTACAAAACTTGCGAAAGTGAATAGCCTAAATGAGATTGCAAAAAAAAATTTTATTGCCTTGTTGCCTTTTTCTGCAGAATTTTCGTTCGTCCGAACTGAAATTAATTTGATTGTTTTTTTGATAATTGCATCAAAACTAAATAACAAATTTGCACAAATGAGTTGGCACGTTGTAGTGGTATTAGACATGTTAGCTTTTGTGTGAAATGAGTACAGAGAGACAAGCAAAACATTTTATTGTAGGCAGCTTTAAGTTGGAGAAGACTGGGTGTGATGTTGCTTACCCTGATATGTTGGTTTGTGTTAGATGCGTGGAGGGCGGTGACAGAGAGAGTACAGGATGCCAGAGCCAATGCCAGGATGAAACAGTTGTCTTATTCAGGTAAGTGCCATGCCACATGAGCCTTCATTTACCCAGTTGCTGCGTGATACTTCTATAGAGTGTCTTGTGTGCTACGATGAATCAGATAAGGACAGCAAATTTTTGTTTTTGTTTTTTTTTTTAGATTTACATACCATCTCTACACATAAGTCGAGATGACCGAGGTTCGAATCCATTTCAAAGCTTGGACAATTTCATGTACTCCACATTGCCTCATTCAGCAGTATGAATGAATACCTCGCTATGGACAGTGGTAGATATGTGAACAAATAGTCTTCACATCGTAATCGCAGCATGGCTGAATGCTTCCTGACTGCACTGGTACAGCCAGTGACAAATGTCTAGCTGGCGTTGGAATGAACAGGTCTGCCAGGAGGTGAAGTGTAAAGCACTTTGAACAGTCCCAATGACTGTCTATCATGCTATATAAGAACGTACCTTTTCTGTAGCTATTGTTTGTGGTCGCAGTGTGAATGGTCTACAGATGTTTGTCTGAATCACGCAGTCATTGTGCACTCTATAACTGCTGTATGTGTCTAGCTCTATAGCTGTTGTTTGTTGTTGCAGGAGTAAGTGGACTACAGATGTTTGTCCTCACTCACGCAGTCATTGTGCACTCTATAACTGCTGTATGTGTCTAGCTCTGTAGCTGTTGTTTGTTGTTGCAGGAGTAAGTGGACTACAGATGTTTGGCCTCACTCACGCAGTCATTGTGCAGTTGTTGGAACAACTCCAGGGCGCCAAGTACTGTCGCAACTACCACTTTGAGTACTTCACTCATGACCACCGTGACACTGACGAGGTGAATACTCACTCATTCCATTTGAGACCCCATTTGAGTTAAGAAGGGCATGTTATAACAGCGTTAGGGGTCATCTCAGATCAGCTAGGTTTTCAGATGCCCCCTTAGCACAGACAGGAATGGGGCATCTGGAACTACAGGAACAGTATCATATGCTCAAATTTTGTATTACCAAATTTAAAGCATTAAAAATTAATAAAATTTATTACTTGTAACAGCTCCTATTTTGACAAGCAATGTTACTTGTGATGACCTACATTATTCATGACGACCGACATTACTCGCGATGACCTACGGTACGCATGACGACCGACGTCACTCGTGATGACCGACGTTACTCGTGACAACTGACGTTATTCGTGACGACCGATGTTACTCATGACGACCGATGTTACTCGTGACAACCGATTTTACTTGTGACAACTGATGTTATTTGTGACGATCAATGTGAAGTGTATGTGGAGCTTCAAGGGATTATAAAAGATTCTGGTTTGTGTGCTGCAGGAGCCGGAGGAGAACCCGAGTGGAGTTGCACGGGCGGAGCCGTTCATCGGGCGCAAGGCCAACGAGATGTTCTCGTTCCTCCTCTCCCAGTACCGCATCAAGCCGGAGTTTGATGCCTCGCTCGCCACCAAGGAAGAGGAGATGGTCCACAAGTCACAAAGGTCAGGGGTCATTGCCAAGTTACATTGACCTGGTCGGAGCCAGTCAGGCTGCGGAAAGTTTTTGATGAGGAGCTATTCTGACAAAGAGCTTCACTTACTCTACATGATCTGTTTCTGTAGAGCCCACCCGGAATAATGTATTATTAATTGCCAAATTGTTAATACGTCAAATGGCGACAAGATTTACGTGAAATGTATGTGGTTTTTGTTTCCTTTCATGCGTTATAAGCACTGACAATACAAATGTTTGCCATGGCACTGCAGCGTTGGTCAGTTAAGATTGTGTGCCATAGTAAATCTACATCCATTTATCGGGTAGCTTCTGTAGGTGTCTTCCATTTGGCATGGCTGTTTATTTAATGTGTTATTGTATTCATTACAGGCGTGCTACCAGCATGGACCTTCCAATGGCAATGAGATTCCGTCATCTACGACAAAATGCCAAGCAAGCGTGTGACGTCTACAGGTGAGTTCAGCCGTCTACTGCCAACTACATCTCTTCTCATTGTTAGTTAGGTTGCATTCATATTAAAGTCTAATTTTTGGATATATACTGTAGGGTTAAATGATAACAATGATTATTCAGATGTTGTTTGATGGTGCCACACAGTTCTGTAAGCAGCAGGCTTATGTTTGCAGGTCGGACATCCACGGACGAGGGTTGTTCTGTAAACGTGACATCGACGCGGGTGAGATGATCATAGAGTATGCAGGCGAAGTGATCCGTTCAGCCATGACAGATCGCCGGGAACACTACTATGAGAGCAAGGTCAGTCAGGGATGATTGAAAAGGGTGAAAGCTGTCATTAAAAAGAAACAATACAGCAGATCTGGACAACATTCTGCCATGCGACGATTTTGCCTAAATTTGTCATCGAAACCAACCAGTTGCGTGCATATTACGATATGATTTCTAACAATGATGTGGCCAACTACTGTGTAAAGCCAGGTTTACAAAAGCAATCCCCCCCAATTTCCGCAACAATAATTGTATTAGCATTTACACGAGCAATATGTTTCAATACAGTGACCTAGATCTTGACTTGTTACATGTGAAGCTACAAAGACTTCATGTTCCATGTGTAGTTTTGTGCCTGATATAATAACTCAATTAGTTGCTTGATTTGATCTGATGATCGTAATGGCCTCACGCAGGGCCTTACATGACTGATACTTGCCATGTCATCCGATAAATTGGGGCAAAGATCGATAATGTAAACCAGGCTTTAGACACAAGAAAGATGACTTGCGATGAAGTGTAAGTGTGAAGACAGACTGAGGTTAAATGCCAAGCTCACAGTCAGTGGTTTGTTTCAGGGCATTGGCTGTTGCATGTTCCTCATTGGCGACCTGGAAGTGGTTTGTTACAGGGCATTGGCTGTTACATGTTCCGCATTGGCGACATGGAAGTGGTTTGTTACAGGGCATTGGCTGTTACATGTTCCGCATTGGCGACATGGAAGTGGTTTGTTACAGGGCATTGGCTGTTACATGTTCCGCATTGACGACATGGAAGAGGTTTGTTACAGGGCATTGGCTCTTACATGTTCCGCATTGATGACATGGAAGTGGTTTGTTTCAGGGCATTGGCTGTTACATGTTCCGCATTGGTGACATGGAAGTGGTTTGTTACAGGGCATTGGCTGTTACATGTTCCGCATTGAAGACATGGAAGTGGTTTGTTACAGGGCATTGGCTGTTACATGTTCCGCATTGGCGACATGGAAGTGGTTTGTTACAGGGCATTGGCTGTTACATGTTCCGCATTGGCGACATGGAAGTGGTTTGTTACAGGGCATGGGCTGTTACATGTTCCGCATTGGCGACATGGAAGTGGTTTGTTACAGGGCATTGGCTGTTACATGTTCCGCATTGGCGACATGGAAGTGGTTTGTTACAGGGCATTGGCTGTTACATGTTCCGCATTGGCGACATGGAAGTGGTTTGTTACAGGGCATTGGCTGTTACATGTTCCGCATTGGCGACATGGAAGTGGTTTGTTACAGGGCATTGGCTGTTACATGTTCCGCATTGGCGACATGGAAGTGGTTTGTTTCAGGGCATTGGCTGTTACATGTTCCGCATTGGCGACATGGAAGTGGTTTGTTACAGGGCATTGGCTGTTACATGTTCCGCATTGGCGACATGGAAGTGGTTTGTTTCAGGGCATGGGCTGTTACATGTTCCGCATTGGCGACATGGAAGTGGTTTGTTTCAGGGCATGGGCTGTTACATGTTCCGCATTGGCGACATGGAAGTGGTTTGTTTCAGGGCATGGGCTGTTACATGTTCCGCATTGGCGACATGGAAGTGGTTTGTTTCAGGGCATTGGCTGTTACATGTTCCGCATTGGCGACATGGAAGTGGTTTGTTTCAGGGCATGGGCTGTTACATGTTCCGCATTGGCGACATGGAAGTGGTTTGTTTCAGGGCATGGGCTGTTACATGTTCCGCATTGGCGACATGGAAGTGGTTTGTTTCAGGGCATGGGCTGTTACATGTTCCGCATTGGCGACATGGAAGTGGTTTGTTTCAGGGCATGGGCTGTTACATGTTCCGCATTGGCGACATGGAAGTGGTTTGTTTCAGGGCATGGGCTGTTACATGTTCCGCATTGGCGACATGGAAGTGGTTTGTTTCAGGGCATGGGCTGTTACATGTTCCGCATTGGCGACATGGAAGTGGTTTGTTTCAGGGCATGGGCTGTTACATGTTCCGCATTGGCGACATGGAAGTGGTTTGTTTCAGGGCATGGGCTGTTACATGTTCCGCATTGGCGACATGGAAGTGGTTTGCTTCAGGGCATGGGCTGTTACATGTTCCGCATTGGCGACATGGAAGTGGTTTGCTTCAGGGCATGGGCTGTTACATGTTCCGCATTGGCGACATGGAAGTGGTTTGCTTCAGGGCATGGGCTGTTACATGTTCCGCATTGGCGACATGGAAGTGGTTTGCTTCAGGGCATGGGCTGTTACATGTTCCGCATTGGCGACATGGAAGTGGTTTGCTTCAGGGCATGGGCTGTTACATGTTCCGCATTGGCGACATGGAAGTGGTTTGCTTCAGGGCATGGGCTGTTACATGTTCCGCATTGGCGACATGGAAGTGGTTTGCTTCAGGGCATGGGCTGTTACATGTTCCGCATTGGCGACATGGAAGTGGTTTGCTTCAGGGCATGGGCTGTTACATGTTCCGCATTGGCGACATGGAAGTGGTTTGCTTCAGGGCATGGGCTGTTACATGTTCCGCATTGGCGACATGGAAGTGGTTTGCTTCAGGGCATGGGCTGTTACATGTTCCGCATTGGCGACATGGAAGTGGTTTGCTTCAGGGCATGGGCTGTTACATGTTCCGCATTGGCGACATGGAAGTGGTTTGCTTCAGGGCATGGGCTGTTACATGTTCCGCATTGGCGACATGGAAGTGGTTTGCTTCAGGGCATGGGCTGTTACATGTTCCGCATTGGCGACATGGAAGTGGTTTGCTTCAGGGCATGGGCTGTTACATGTTCCGCATTGGCGACATGGAAGTGGTTTGCTTCAGGGCATGGGCTGTTACATGTTCCGCATTGGCGACATGGAAGTGGTTTGCTTCAGGGCATGGGCTGTTACATGTTCCGCATTGGCGACATGGAAGTGGTTTGCTTCAGGGCATGGGCTGTTACATGTTCCGCATTGGCGACATGGAAGTGGTTTGCTTCAGGGCATGGGCTGTTACATGTTCCGCATTGGCGACATGGAAGTGGTTTGCTTCAGGGCATGGGCTGTTACATGTTCCGCATTGGCGACATGGAAGTGGTTTGCTTCAGGGCATGGGCTGTTACATGTTCCGCATTGGCGACATGGAAGTGGTTTGCTTCAGGGCATGGGCTGTTACATGTTCCGCATTGGCGACATGGAAGTGGTTTGCTTCAGGGCATGGGCTGTTACATGTTCCGCATTGGCGACATGGAAGTGGTTTGCTTCAGGGCATGGGCTGTTACATGTTCCGCATTGGCGACATGGAAGTGGTTTGCTTCAGGGCATGGGCTGTTACATGTTCCGCATTGGCGACATGGAAGTGGTTTGCTTCAGGGCATGGGCTGTTACATGTTCCGCATTGGCGACATGGAAGTGGTTTGCTTCAGGGCATGGGCTGTTACATGTTCCGCATTGGCGACATGGAAGTGGTTTGCTTCAGGGCATGGGCTGTTACATGTTCCGCATTGGCGACATGGAAGTGGTTTGCTTCAGGGCATGGGCTGTTACATGTTCCGCATTGGCGACATGGAAGTGGTTTGCTTCAGGGCATGGGCTGTTACATGTTCCGCATTGGCGACATGGAAGTGGTTTGCTTCAGGGCATGGGCTGTTACATGTTCCGCATTGGCGACATGGAAGTGGTTTGCTTCAGGGCATGGGCTGTTACATGTTCCGCATTGGCGACATGGAAGTGGTTTGCTTCAGGGCATGGGCTGTTACATGTTCCGCATTGGCGACATGGAAGTGGTTTGCTTCAGGGCATGGGCTGTTACATGTTCCGCATTGGCGACATGGAAGTGGTTTGCTTCAGGGCATGGGCTGTTACATGTTCCGCATTGGCGACATGGAAGTGGTTTGCTTCAGGGCATTGGCTGTTACATGTTCCGCATTGGCGACATGGAAGTGGTTTGCTTCAGGGCATTGGCTGTTACATGTTCCGCATTGGCGACATGGAAGTGGTTTGCTACAGGGCATTGGCTGTTACATGTTCCGCATTGGCGACATGGAAGTGGTTTGTTACAGGGCATTGGCTGTTACATGTTCCGCATTGGCGACATGGAAGTGGTTTGTTACAGGGCATTGGCTGTTACATGTTCCGCATTGGCGACATGGAAGTGGTTTGTTTCAGGGCATTGGCTGTTACATGTTCCGCATTGGCGACATGGAAGTGGTTTGTTACAGGGCATTGGCTGTTACATGTTCCGCATTGACGACATGGAAGTGGTTTGTTACAGGGCATTGGCTGTTACATGTTCCGCATTGACGACATGGAAGTGGTTTGTTACAGGGCATTGGCTGTTACATGTTCCGCATTGATGACATGGAAGTGGTTTGTTACAGGGCATTGGCTGTTACATGTTCCGCATTGACGACATGGAAGTGGTGGATGCGACAATGAAAGGAAGCGCTGCTCGTTTCATCAACCACTCATGTGACGTAAGTAGTCAGATACCATTGAGTAAACAGCAGTACACTTTAGGAATGATAGAATACTGTGCATATAATATGTATGATTACAGTGGAGCCTTGGAAATATATTCATCTGTAGAATGATCAAAGTTGCCTTGATTTTCAGGTGATTACAATTTTTTATTGTTGGTCTGGCGATTCAAAGTTAATATCAACATTTTATGCACGAATAAAGATTTCTGAGGTGGCCTTAATACTGATGGGGACATGATACTGATGTGTTCTTAATACAGAAGTGGTCTTAATACTGAAGTGGTCGCTATGCACATTCCATTTCTCTAGTTAGCATTTTCGTAATGCATTCTGCTAGATAAGAACATAATTGTGATTTCAATGTTGTATATATATCTACTTATTTATGTTAATACATTGTTAGATGTTGTCGTTTTCGACACTTAGTATTACTTCTGTGGGGGTTCTTTATTAATTTATTTAATAAATGCTGTCTTGTCATAATTTGATGGTAATTTTATTGACAAATGTTGGGGGCCCAGTGGAATTGTGGAAACTTGAACTAACGTTTCGTTTCGCTTTGTGGTTCTACATTCCATGGTTTGGTTTCTTACATGTTCCAGCCAAGTTGCTACTCGAAAGTGATTAACGTCGACGGAAAGAAACACATCATTATCTTTGCCATGAGACCGTGAGTAGAACATTATCCCGATGGGATAATTGTTTATATGTGGCTGTCACGATAACAATATCAGAAACGTTATCACAAAAATACCCATCTATGCCTTAGTACCTGACACTGCCAGTCAATATCTTGATGGTTTTTTTAATACAACTCAAAATTGCGGCCCTCTACTGGAAGTTACTAGCGACACTTTGCCCTTGTATTATGTAACTTTGGACAGTTGCAGAAAAGGCAATTGTACGTAATAACCACAAAGGGTAATTCGGTTGTTCATTAAAAGGGTTATGGCGGGGTCAATTAAAAAAAAATTTAACTGACAACCGGATTGAAAAGTTTGGTGTCTGGGATGAAAGTAGCTTAACGTACATACATACATACATACATACATACTCGCGGTCGATTGTAATAAGATTATTCTACTGTTTGTAGGATCAAGCGAGGCGAAGAACTGACTTACGACTACAAGTTCCCGATTGAAGACGTAAAGATTCCTTGCACGTGTGGAACAAAGCGATGTCGACGATACTTGAACTAAGAAACAAGTTGAACGTTTCTGTACTCAATGGTGGCGACTGATGTGATGGTTTTGTAATGCTGTTTGCATCTTACCTGTTATAACAATTGTTTGTTTTATGCTGAACATGTCAGTTGTGAATTACTAGGAGCAGTCATTTCAGCCTTGTGAGTATTTATTTTTTGAAGATGGTTAGAATGTTCAGTCGTGTTATGTTCTGCTGGTGCCTTGGTGTAACATTGGTGTAACATATTATTCTTAGGCTTCTCTGCAGTTGCATTTAATTTATTTTGGCATGTACGTGGCAATTCCATTTAAAAACACAGAATGCCAAAACTAGTTTTGTACGGACCTTGTAAGTCATGTTTTACCCTACTCGGGGAAGTTTGTTCAACTACCTACTCCTCTGTGGTCAGGGAGGATTGCGGGAATTGTTTTTTGGCTGTCCAGCACGAAATGAATATTGGTTTTCCCCACGGTTAATTCTTCAGTGTCCATTGACCTGATATTGTGTTTTCTTAAGCACAGCACACTGGTGTTTTTAAATGTGATGCTCGAAGTTGGTTTTTCAGTAGTGGCAGGGCGCCTAGTTGCAACAGCGAATATTCTACAGAAGCCACCTGAAATAGCGTTTATTGATATTCCTCTCTGGCTGTACCTGTGCAGTCAGCTGGAACTAGTAGAAAATCACTGCCAGTTGTCGTTTGTAATTTAGTTATGTCATAGATAAATGAACAGATTATGACATTAGTGTATTTAAATGGTCGTACCCATGGTACGTGTTTTTCCAAAGAAGTCTGTGTGACATAAGAACGTTTTTAGAGAGCTAGGTCTTGTGTTTATGTGCTGCCCCCTGCTGATTGCAGCAGGTATTGTGTTCATGACACCACCTGGTGGATGGTTACATATGATTGTAATCGTAGTTAGCTGTGGGGTGTGGTTGGGTCTCATCGAGACAGTGGTAGACAGGTTTTATTTTGTGAATTGGTCTTAGTTGACAGTAAGTATTTGTGTGTTTCATTTATAAATTATGTCAATGTCGTCCATTATTATTTTAACAACGATTGTGGCCCTCTGTGCTGTGTCCGAGGTTGCGTCGTTTATGTGACACGGTTGTCATTGGTTATTCTCACTGTCCTCGTGATGATTTTAGCGACACCTGATGACAGAGTCAAGTTGATCTATGCAGGGCCGGAGCTGGCGTCGGTTGGCGCACTCCAATGTCATTTTACGTGTATAGAATGTACATATCTTATTAAGTAAGTTTATATGCGATATCAAACTGTAATTTTATAGAGTGTACAAACCTGAGAAAATGTGAGTAAAATATAAATAATGTGGAACTGTTGTGTTTCTGTCATGACATGTACGACTACTGCTGATTGTGCTGTCAGTAGTAGGTCTAACAGCACCGTGACAATGACACATCTGCAAAATGATCCCACGAACTGTTGCCTACACATTAACTAATGCCAGGTTTTTTTTAATTCAATTGGCAATTACCTAGTTCATGTGTAATCACCTCTTATGAGTTTTATCAGATCGCTTCTCTACTTCCGAGTGCTACTTTTATGTACAGTCACCACTTGCAACTTATATGGCATCACTTGTCTACTTCCCAGTGCCACATTTATGTACAATCACCTCTTGAAACTTATATGGCATCACTTGTCTACTTCCCTGTGCCACATTTATGTACAATCACCTCTTGAAACTTATATGGCATCACTTGTCTACTTCCCTGTGCCACATTTATGTACAATCACCTCTTGAAACTTATATGGCATCACTTGTCTACTTCCCTGTGCCACATTTATGTACAATCACCTCTTGAAACTTATATGGCATCACTTGTCTACTTCCCTGTGCCACATTTATGTACAATCACCACTTGCAACTTATATGGCATCACTTGTCTACTTCCCAGTGCCACATTTATGTACAATCACCTCTTGAAACTTATATGGCATCACTTGTCTACTTCCCTGTGCCACATTTATGTACAATCACCTCTTGAAACTTATATGGCATCACTTGTCTACTTCCCTGTGCCACATTTATGTACAATCACCTCTTGAAACTTATATGGCATCACTTGTCTACTTCCGAGTGCCACATTTATGTACAATCACCTCATAACTTTAGAACAAGGCTGTGTACATATTAAACAAATTTGGTTCTCTATTTTACACTGTTTTTCAGTACGACAGCTTCTCGTTTTTAGTTAATTACATGTAATATAATATTTATAGTAATGGGCTGTTCTACGTCGGACACAACTTCAAGATAAGTACTTTTACCGTAAATTTTATACTTTGGCAGTTGTGCGTTAACTGTTTACCTCAATAACCCATTATTGTCTCCCAAGCGAAACATTGGTCGTTTGTTTTGGTAATTGTTTTAGTGAAACGTAATTGTATGCTTTTTATATACCGCGCTCCTTTGTAATACTCTGATTATTGAGCACGCGATTATACAGGTAGAACTGATTTGTCTGTGTTAGTGACTATGTAGTAATAGTGTGTCATTTTAAAGCTAAGGTCTAAGCTGTCGGCTACATCTAGATTCTTGGGTTAGGCTATGTTAGTACTAGTGATAGTTGCTCCATCTAACAGGCCTATGAGTCCCAATTTAGCGATTGGAGTCGGCCCTGGTCAACATTTCTAATTAAATATATTAGTCTTGATCCCAGACTTCTTTCCCGGCAGCTGCACTTAGCCTTAACAACATCGTATTCTACGTTTCTAATTATTTTTCTTTTTTTAAGTCTTAATTATCATTATTTTAGCGTAAGTTGGAGATACACTGAGTTAATTGTTTTTCCCGTGTTTTGTTACACAGTGTTCCCCGTATTCGCTAGGTGGCAGGCATTTTTTGGCTCATGCGAGCTTAGTAGAAAAGACATAGTTAGCAAGTATATTATTGTCAATATTAAATTAAATCCTAAATTACCCAACCTAAAGTGGTATTTTGAACACAAAAAAACAGCCTTATTCAAGGCTAACGTAGCAATCAAATTACGACTAAATTTTGTGATGGCGCTGTGCAAACAGCAGGTAAAGGCCACCAGGCATTTAATATGCAGCAGTTGCAGCAACTGGGTGGACTTCGTCAAGTCCGGGTGTGAGAAGTCATGGGCTGAGGTTCAGGCGGATAGTTTTAGTTTTGAGTGTAGGGGATATACGAAGATGAAGGAACTGGAGGTGGAACTGGAACAGCTGAGGCTGCTTGCTGTGGCAATGGAATTATTGGACAATGTAAAATTACATGAACCATTGGGTAACAGTGACCATAATCAAATACATTCTGATGTCAATGTAAACTCTGAAAATAAAAAACGTACAGGAGAAACTTCCACAAGGGTAACTAAAGATATGAATAAAACCGCAATAGAATGTTGGAACAGTTCTAAAATATGAAATTGAGAGTATCATCGATCAGTTTGTTCCCTTGAAAAAACAAGGAAAACGGTCTAGAAAAAAACACTTGTCAAAAGAAGCTATTAGAAAAATAGTGAAATTAGACAATCTAAAAGAACCTGTGAGTAAAAACTAGCATGTAACAAAAAGTGACAGGAAGAGTTTTTATGCACACGTCAGGAGTAAACAAAACGTACGAGACAATGTTGGACCTCTAGAAGACAGTGCTGGAAATATAATATCACAAGGGTTTGTAATGGCAGAATACCTAAATGATTACTTCAGTTCGATGTTTATCAGAAAATACATTAGTTCATAACCAGTTCCAGATGGTAAATTTCAAGAGGCTAAATCTGACTCTTTAGGGCAGTTAATGGTAATTCCAGAAATGGTAGCTAAGAAAATAAAGGCAATGAAGGATAATAAATCACCGGGAGTGGATGGAATTCGTCCAAGGCTACTAATGAAAACAGTAGAACGAGAATGTTCAACTTGTCATTAAAAAAGAGTTGTTCCTTTTGAATGGAAAGAAGCAAATATCATACCGTTATTTAAAAAGGGTTCGAGAAATAAGTCAGAGAATTAAAGACCAGTGAGTTTAACGTCAGTGATTTGTAAATTATTAGAAAGGTTAATTAAATACCATATGATGGACTTGATTATTAAATTCATCTCAACATGGATTCCTAAAAGTGAGGTCATGCTTAACAGATATGTTATGTTTTTTGGAAGAAATCACTAAGTGGATAGACGAGGGATCACCAGTAGATATTATCTACTTAGATTTTCAGAAAGCTTTTGACAAAGTACCACATAAAAGATTACTATTTAAATTAAAAGTCCATGGTATCGGGGATAGAATAATTGACTGGATAGAATAATGGCTGACTGACAGAAGACAACGAGTTGTAGTAGATGGAGAGGTTTCAAACTGGAAATAAGTTTTGAGTGGGGTACCATAACGATCAGTATTAGGACCCTTATTATTATTAATATATATCAATGACTTCGACGACAATATAACAAGCAACGTACTGAAATTTGCGTATGACACAAAAGTGTTTACAAAGGTTGACACATATGGCGATAAACAACATTTACAAAACGATCTAGACAAATTAGTTAAATGGTCTGAAAAATGGCAGATGTTATTCAATTTTGGGAAATGTAAATGCCTACACACAGGACGCGGGAACGTGGATATAAACTTTAATATGGGATATACTGTTCTAGGTACTACTGTAAAAGAAAAGGACTTAGGAATAACAAGTGCTGATATGATGCCCCCTCTCTCTGTCTGTCTGTCTGTCTCTTTCTCTCTCTCTCTCTCCTCTCTCTCTCCCTCTCTCCTCTCTCTCTCTCTCTCTCTCTCTCTCTCTCTCTCTCTCTCTCTCTGTCTCTCTCTGTCTCTCTCCTCTCTCTCTCTGTCTCTCTCACTCTCTGTCTCTCTCCTCTCTCTCTGTCTCTCTCTCTCTCTCTCTCTCTCTCTCTCTCTCTCTCTCTCTGTCTCTCTGTCTCTCTCTCCTCTCTCTCTCCTCTCTCTCTCTCTCTGTCTCTCTCTCTCTCTCTCTCTCTCTCTCTCTCTCTCTCTCTCTCTCTCTCTCTCTCTCTCTCTCTCTCTCTCTCTCTCTCTCTCTCTCTCTCTCTCTCTCTCTCTCTCTCTCTCCTCTCTCTTTCTCCTCTCATCTCTCTCTCTCTCTCTCCTCTCTCTCTATCTCTCTCTCTCTCTCTCTCTCTCTCTCTCTCTCTCTCTCTCTCTCTCTCTCTCTCTCTCTCTCTCTCTCTCTCTCTCTCTCTCTCTCTCTCTCTCTCTCTCTCTCTCTCTCTCTCTCTCTCTCTCTCTCTCTCTCTCTCTCTCTCTCTCTCTCTCTCTCTCTCTCTCTCTCTCTCTCTCTCTCTATCTCTCTCTCTTTAATTCTCTCTTCTGAACAAAGGTCTCCCTGTGTGGAACTCTGCCTCTGAAAAACAGATGGCCTCCAATTGTAAACAATCTTACAAACAGCAATTAGCATACAGATTCAATAATTAATGTGTGTGCGTGTGTGTGCGTGTGCGTGTGCGTGTGTATATATATATTTTTTATTGGCCGAGGGTAGTGTCACACATTTAGAGGGATATAGCACACATAGGATATATATATATATATATATATATATATATATATATATATATATATATATATAGTGACGCTACACGCCAAAACCAGGCTCTTGTCGACAATTTTAAAAAAACCATTTTATTACAGATTCAAATAGAGGAGGTACACAGCTTTAAAATGACACCCACATGAACAGTGTATCTTACTCCTGGGCCAAGATATTACACTTTTAATGTTCACGTTCTTGGAATAACAGTTTTGAGAAAATCAGCTTTAAAAAACGGCATTGAAAAATTGCTTCTTCCATAGCAACCATGCACTTATAATGCTCCAAATGGAATGAAATTTTGTATATTCCTCCAGTAGATGTGTATAAAGAAGATACAGAAGTATAAAGTGGAAAAACGTAATATTTATTGAATGCCACCTCATTTACTACCAGGTTTGGTATTCCCGGAGACTACCGCGCGCGAGCACTGGGAGCCGAACCCCTAAAGTAAATCCCTGAAATATCTTAAAATAAAACATTATTTACACATTACATATATAACACTACACAGTGTCAGTTTTCCCAATTTGGAAAGTCCGCTCCCGCTGGCGCTGAGCCAACCAGTGCAGGCTCAATGACAATGTGGTCTTCCCCTGGCCCTGCCCCTGCCGAAGCGACTTCCACGGGCTCGACGCGGACTTCGAAGTAATTTTCAATCAACGCAGCTAAACTGCTGTCCTCGAGATTGCTCCCCCTCGCACGATCCAACTCGGTAGCTAAATAAGCTTCTTTCGATGCCATAGCGCAACTTTTTAACGACTGGAAGACGAAAACAGCAGGCGAAACTGGCGAACAAAGACGAAAGGAATGTGTAAACAAGCCGATTGCGCATGGGCGCTTACGTTTTCGACCAATCAGCGAGCGTTTCGCAACGTCCATAGCAACAACAGCACTTTGTTGCTAGATAAATTATGTATAATAGGAGCTGTTCCATTGGTCTAAAGTAAGAGATTCCCAATCACACGTGTAGCTGACGTCATAAGCTTTCCAGCCATGTATAACATGTGGGGTTTCCCGCTTGTAAGCGAGCGAAGACAGTCGATCAAAAACGCGTAAAAATGGCTTTGTTTCAGACTTCTCAACCGCGACGCTAATCAGGGGCTTCAATAAAGTGCTAAATATTACTAGTTTGAACAATCTTTCTGCATATATAAATGGATTTATGGAAAGATGGATAATTTCGCTGATCGATTCCGTCGTTAACCCTGTTTTGACAATTCGAAGGTACGGCATGCGTTTTAGGCTCCTGCGCCGAACTAAATCTAGCGACAAGCGCCTGGTTTTGGCGTGGCGCGTCATATTTATATATATATATATATATATATATATATATATATATATATATATATATATATATATATATATATATATATATATATATATATATATATATATATATATATATATATATATATATATATATATATATATATATATATATATATATATATATATATAAATCATATGTGTGGTGTATCCCTCTAAATGTGTGACACTACCCTCCGCCAATAAAATGTTCGTCCCGTAATGGTAAGAGATAACAGTACAGCGGATAGGTGCAGATAAATTACGGAATTGTGCACGTTTTGATAAAAGCACGACACTTGGCACATGTATTCTACATACCAAGGGAACCATTTTGAAGATTGATTTTGCTGTGTTCTGAAATGGCTGCCATTTTTTAAAATGTTCGCCAAATTAAATTTCACCACATCTTAATAACTCTGACACGTAGAGCCATAATTTGGATGTCTTAGTCAAAGATTTCAAATATTTTACTTTTGAACTTCTCCGACATTCACATCCGCCATTTAAAATAATTATTTCAATACGTCGATGCAACTTCTTTCGCACATGTGCTTGGTGCTGACAAGTGCAAGGCACTGTCTGTCTTCTATGCATTGGCCGGGTGTGATAACACGTCGTGTTTTGCTGGAAGAAGCAAACGCATGGCTTGGGCATCTTGGAATGCTTTCAGTGGTGTATCGCCTGCGCTGTGTGCTCTTGCAGACACTCCCTCGGCATCTATCCTGGGAGAAGTTCTACCAACCATCGAGAGGTATGTTGTTGTACTGTACGACCGGGGCAGTTCTGGGGACGATGTGAACCGCGCCGGACAGGTCCTCTTCACGCAGAAAGGAATGGAGATCGAGAAGATTCCACCAACGAAGGATGCGCTCATGCAACACTTGCGAGTGGGCTACTAGGCTGGCCACGTCTGGGGTCAGGCCCTGTTGAAAGCACCACACCTGCCCAGTCCAACAAACTTCGGTGAACTCGAAAGGGGGAAGTGCCTGAATGGGAGGTGCAATGGGAGGTGCAATGGTTGACACTTTCACCTGCAGGTACAGCTTGCCGTGCGATCATCAAGTGTGGCTGCACTAAAGGCTGCAGATGACAGTGTGGGTGTTTAAAAGTCAATCCGCGCTGCAAATGCGGTGGATGTCAGCGGAATGTGCGAACTGTTTGGGAATCTTTGGTGCGGATTTAGGGGGTAGGCACCATTATAACGTAATTAAACTAATATTTGAAGTGACTTTGCCCATTTTAGAGAATATCTAAATAACACCTTTAAAATCGTCGCACCTGATAACCTATATTTTGACATCAACTTCAAGGCTCTAGGGTATGTAGATATTAAGATTTGGGGAAAAAAGGCTTCGTCGGGCACCATCTTGAAAAATGGCGGATATCTGAAAGTGAATGAAGGTCAAATGCAATATATTTGAAATCATCAACTTCGTGGCTCTACGTTAGGTAGTTCTTAAGATATGGGTATAAAAAGGCTTTGACGGGCGCCATCTTTAAAAATGGCGGATATATGAATGTCAATGAAAGGCAAAAGTAACATTTTTGAAATCTCTATCCACCAATCTATACAAAACCATAAACATTACGACTCTACGTAACGTAGTTGTTAAGACATTGTGACATTTGTATTGACGACCGCCATCTTTAAAAATGGCGGATATTAAGTGTTCAAAGTTCAAAAGTAAAACAATAGAAATGTTTCACGCTAAAAACCTATAGTTAGGCACCAAAATTATATCTCTAGCTGACGCAGTTATTAAGATATGGGGACATTGAATGCGGCTGAACGCCACAAAATCTGGAATGCCTCCAATCTTTGAAATGGTTCCCTTGGCGTGTAGAATAGATGATCCAAGTGTCTTGCTTTTATCAAAAAGTGCAAAATCTTTTCACCTATCCGCTGGACTATAGCATTAACACACATGCAATATTTCATATAGTAATACTGAAATAAAACATATAATTATGCAGTGAATGTAAAACGTCATCGAAAGCTAAAACGTTCCATCATCTAAAAATATAAGGCATATAATGTCGAGTTAAGAATAGTGTTCCTAGCAAAAATTTTCACTTTCCTACAACTACTGTTCAGCTCTGTGTGTGGACGTCCCATTGTTGTGTGTGGGCGTCCCATTGTTGTGTGCGGGCGTCCCATTGTTGTGCGTGGGCGTCCCATTGTTGTGTGTGGACGTCCCATTGTTGTGTGTGGACGTGCCATTGTTGTGTGTGGGCGTCCCATTGTTGTGTGTGGGCGTCCCATTGTTGTGTGTGGGCGTCCCATTGTTGTGTGTGGACGTCCCATTGTTGTGTGTGGACGTCCCATTGTTGTGTGTGGGCGTCCCATTGTTGTGTGTGGGCGTCCCATTGTTGTGTGTGGGCGTCCCATTGTTGTGTGTGGACGTCCCATTGTTGTGTGTGGACGTCCCATTGTTGTGTGTGGGCGTCCCATTGTTGTGTGTGGACGTCCCATTGTTGTGTGTGGACGTCCCATTGTTGTGTGTGGACGTCCCGTTGTTGTGTGTGGGCGTCCCATTGTTGTGTGTGGGCGTCCCATTGTTGTGTGTGGCTGTCGGCGGTGGCACCCACGTTTGGATCAGCTCATACGCGGTTCCGTCCGGCAGCATGGCTCTCTCGGTGTGCATCACTGCGGCCGCCCTGGTCAGGCCGACGCTGACGTTAAGTTCCTTTAGTGATATACATATAAGAATGCATACAGACACGAAAGACGTGTTTATTGCTCTGTTTATGGCGTTTTTGTAAGGTTTCACGTTTCATGAAAATGCGTATGATTTCGCCGAACGAGATCTTCGCCTATACAACAGCAACAGCCAGATAGAAAAAATTGTATGGCGATTGACTTTGCCTAGTGTTTCGTTTGCCTCGGAGTCGCTGCAGCTATCGCTGCGGCTGCAGCTTTGCTGCTGTGGTCTGACGGGGTGGCGGTCAGCACTGTCTCCGTGGTTTATCCCATGCATAGCGACATTGGCGCGTCCCTTGTCATCCTTAGACTTGGTAAAGACAGTTACATGTTTCACTAATAGTGTTCAATTGCCACTCGCTGTTGTTGAGTCAGACTATTAGGAGCAGCTGCCCACAATTCCCTCAAGTGATTAGGCAACCTGGACGAGGTGTCTGGTTCTGCACTGTCGCCTGCCGGGCCAACTGGCTGGACGACGAGTCCTCCAACCCGCTGTGCTTTAGGCAATTCGCACGTCGCCAGGACAGTGTTCCGATACGGTGTGGTTGGCTGGTCATTTAGAGTCAGCACTCGAAACGGAACCAGTGAGTGTTAATAACCGCTTTAGCCAAAACCACTCGATTGCATCTTAGAAATGTAAGGCTGGGTTCTACCAGACCTTCTGAGAAATTTGGTTTCTCAGCAAGTGTTCCCTGTATGATTATTTCACTGACAGGGGGAACGACAGTTGTTTCTTTCAGTGTAATCTGTGCGGCTTTACTATTATCCGTGGTTTTTAGACATTCGTGACGGTGTCCATTGACCCAAATAGCACCTTCTTTCATATCAACCACGCAATCATGATTTCTATTACTTTCACGGCATCTACACACCAGTACGGGCACACGTTCACCCACTCATTCGTACTAAAGATAAGACATAAGTTCTAACGGTTTATTACATATAAATATTGTTAAATCTATAGCCTTGGGTTAGACGCAGATGCTGATTGTGTCACTTGTTCCCGACTCTATGGGCCCTTGGAATGTTGGCTTGAGCTTCAGCTAACCGTCTTCACAAAAAAATAGGCTATATTAGCTTGGGGTTACAAGTTTCATCAGATTAAAAAAATTAAAAAGCTACAACAGCAATCATTCGATATAAGTACAATGCGCATACCCAACCTATTTTTGAAAGAACTAAATTTATAAAAAAAACAGAAGACATTTACAAAATAAAGCATTTGAAATTTTTCTATAAGTATGTAAGCAACAACTTGCCAGAGTATTTTCAGGCCACGTCCTTTATCTATCATTCTGAAATTCATAACCAAGGCACACAAACAATTGTGTAATGTCAAGAACTAATTATGAATATACAAAGAGATGCATGCGACTAAATCTAGGATATATCCTAAATGACACTCCGAATATAATTAAAGATAAATGTCGCACACATAGTCTGCATGGGTTTTTTATTTAAACAAACCTATCTAAACAAATAGGATGCATATTGCCATATTCAAAATTGTTATGTATGCAAATTACACAACCATGATTAAACTTTTCCAAAAGCGCGACCCTCCAAAATGCATAAATTGCAGTAGTATTAACTCGTACAAAAATCATGAAACTACAACAAATACCTAGTATTATATTTTTCAATGTAACACTGTCACTTCATATGTGTATGCTACTGGCGTGGAATTACAAATTATATAAGAATATGCTTGCGGGTATACATGTATGTATATGAATATTTTTTCACTCGATAAGTGTTACATATCTGCTACGCCACATCTCTTTTGTCATTATATTATCTTTTTTCTTATATCCTGTTTAGGCAGGCGAACATTTTTTTATTGGATTCCCTATATGACTTTTTAATGCATGCCTTCGATACAAAATAAAAATCAAGGCTAACTAATATAAAAATGCGTAACGATCAACTATCTACGCAGCGCAGTCAGGCAATCGCGCAGAATTAATTAAACGCGCACAACATAAATATCAATGCGCGTTTCCTACGATAGTAACTGCCCCAGCGTGAAAATGGGTTGACGACGCAACTCCACATTAATTTAATTTTGTCTAGACTCTAGATTCATTGACAGTCTCTCTCTCTCTCTCTCTCTCTCTCTCTCTCTCTCTCTCTCTCTCTCTCTCTCTCTCTCTCTCTCTCTCTCTCTCTCTCTCTCTCTCTCTCTCTCTCTCTCTCTCTCTCTCTCTCTCTCTCTCTCTCTCTCTCTCTCTCTCTCTCTCTCTCTCTCTCTCTCTCTCTCTCTCTCTCTCTCTCTCTCTCTCTCTCTCTCTCTCTCTCTCTCTCTCTCTCTCTCTCTCTCTCTCTCTCTCTCTCTCTCTCTCTCTCTCTCTCTCTCTCTCTCTCTCTCTCTCTCTCTCTCTCTCTCTCTCTTCTCTCTCTCTCTCTCTCTCTCTCTCTCTCTCTCTTCTCTCTCTCTCTCTCTCTCTCTCTCTCTCTCTCTCTCTCTCTCTCTCTCTCTCTCTCTCTCTCTCTCTCTCTCTCTCTCTCTCTCTCTCTCTCTCTCTCTCTCTCTCTCTGTAATTCTTGCTGAAACGAAACAGTCACTTTACTCTGATAAATATCGCTAAAATTAAGTCTTCTACAATAACAACGTAATTTAAACCTACGAGACAGATGACGATATTTGCAAAACAACGAGTATTCTTTATCGCCGGATACAGAAAAGGGGAACCTAAATATGCCGACCTGCGAGTGCTTGGGGTGACCTGTGAAGTAATGCCTCGGGATTGATTGATTTCTTCAAGGAATATATTAATTTGCGCTTACAGCTTACAGCGTTGCACAGAAGGATCAGTATCAAACTTTAACAAAGAAATTCCGCGCCATTAATAATTACAACTATAGAAAATAAAATAAGAACTCGGCAATTTCTGCATTAAGACTGTTCGCTCTCATATATCCATTAATGTACATAATAGGAAAATCGCAGCTATGTTTGAATATACAGTGCAACGCCTTATTACCCTATACCTTAACTGGCACTTGTTGGACGATACAGTGCAACCATATCTCTTGTAAGCCAACAACTGTTCTGTTAAATGCATCGAAACATAACGCACTCCCCAATCAGTTGACGTAGGGCCTATATCACTGGACAAACGCGAGTGCTCCAAAAGAGAAGATGTGACGAACATAACTGTACAGGACTTTAATCTTACATAAACTGTGCATGCATCGACACGTGTACTACTCACCTCAACCAGATACCGTACATCACTGAACAGTGGTGAGTCGTCCACTAGAGACGAGTCTAATGCATAATGTAGGATGTCACATCTAATTGCTGGTAGTGCGGCGGTCCTGTCCAAGACAATCTGTAGTTCAGATGTGTGGTGCGCGCGACTGCATGGCTAATTACAATACATGGCACGCATGCACATTGAATTAAGTGACATTTCTACGAGACGACACCTAATTGTCTCGAAGTTCGACTTCTGTTCGTACGTCATGATGTTGCCAACATGGCGACATCTTCCGCTGATGTGCTGACGCTGGCCATCGTGGCCCTCCCCTTAACAAAATAATCCACTGAATTTTGTAAACATTCTATAGAATTAGATAAGGGCCCGCAACACAATTCGGTCATTTGCAGTTGTCAACAGCTGCATGTCATTAGCTGATCTCTCAAGCCATATGTTTAGATTGTTATCTTATTATATTGTTTACCCGTCTCTAGCTTTATGTCCTTCGATTGTTCCCCAATAACGTGTTTCGCAGGTAGGCTACTGTCACACCGCGAGTGTGTTCGGCGTTCCGTGGTCGACGCTGCTGGTGCGGGGGGAAATCATAGAAGATACTGGAGCGTCATGGCAAGATATAGGTCGGATGTGCGACTTCTGTAGAACGGAGAGCTATTGGCACGCCGGGAACGTGGTGGATCTCGACACGAGGTTAAAGGAAATCAGAACCTCTTTCCCCAATAGCGATGATATATTCAGAGATACGGTGTTGTTACCTTCTGTTGGTCGAAAACTTGGACCGTTGTACGGAGATTACCACACCAAACTAGCAATTGCTGGTACAAGCTGCATTTTCCTTGCGAATTAATCTACTACGAAAGCATGATGTTGTAGAACAACATGCATGGTTTCCTGACTAAGTCGGACTCCATGCCGTTGGTACATGTATGGTGACAGTGAGAGGCCTCTATCGATCACGAAACCTAATGATTTGACATCGATTGACCGGTCAGACAGTAATCTAGTTAATGTGTGTTCGTGTAATTTGAAGTGTACGGTTATAATGGTGTATAATTATAACAGACGGACCCTATTGCACAATATATGGTGACATAATGAACACATAGAATTATTCGTTGTCAGTTGACTTTCCACATGCCATCTGGATAATGTTGCTTTTGGTGGCAATTTGGTCACAGCAGCAATCTTCGCAACAGATTCCATGCGAACTACAAAGCCAGGCAAGCCGTCAGTTGATTCACAGGGACTTTGGCTCTTCGACGAGAATAGAAGTTCGCTGCAGCTGCAGTGAAAGGAGAATACACAATTGGACATTTCAACGTTTAGTTGTTGAGACAAACATCTGAAGTCACACAGGTTATACTGTCTTACTCCACTTATGAAGCTGTGTAAAATCATAGACAATTTAATTGTGATAGGAGTAGGCAAAATTATTGTAAACACATTGCATATGCCGATGTATCTCCTTCCCACACAGGAAGCAAAACAGACAAACATGCGACAAATCCATGCTGATATTGTACGCATAGATAATGACTAATTTCGAGTACATATAATGCTAATTGCACACATGACTGCATCTCTAACACGCAATCTGATTGCCTTCTATCGACATGCTATGTGATATTTTAATAATGTCGACGTATGCATGTGCGCATAATAGAGACAATACGTCACATATATAGTAGCTGTTGACGGGCGAAATAGCAACTGAAGTTACTGTTGAATAATTTGTCTATTTTTGGCCATCACACGCACAAGCACTTGCATACGCACACCCGCACGCGCACAAGCACGCGCACAAGCACGCGCACACATCCGAATCCAGTTATTCTTTTCTAGCCGTAGGAGGTCTCAACCTCTCACTTCCCACTAATTTGTCGGACCAACTTCCCACCTCGCACTTCCTGCCACACACCGTAATTGTATTGATGAACCCCTATGGACGTTTTATTTCTCCCAAAGTCCATTCATTGGTTTACATCTGCGTCCAACTTTTAATAAATTGCCTCCGGTAAGTCCACTTCTGAAAACCATTTATTTTTGTCTAGAATATAATCTATGATATGGACAAGTAAATAACGAAACCCTTTGTGTAAATCACTTGAGCATCTCGGCTCACCCAGACACGCGCTTACAGTTTGTGTAAATCACTTGAGCATCTCGGCTCACCCAGACACGCGCTTACAGTTTGTGTAAATCACTTGAGCATCTCGGCTCACCCAGACACGCGCTTACAGTTTGTGTTGCATTGAGAATTACAGCTTGCGTTTTAAATTACAGCCTTTTCAGAGAACCAGCTGCGATGCTCATTATGATGCGATGTGCTATAGCTTATAGATAAATACCTTGCATTATTGCTTAATTAGAGAGTGTCACGTGGCACTGCCGCGGAATGAGTGTTGGCTCGTGGGCATTGTCGGTTGTGGCGTGCAGGGGCACACCACCAGTGTCACTGACGGCGGCGGGCCTTCGAGTTGGCCGAGTCTGAAGCCGATTTGTGTCGGGTTTTGCCGAGAAAACACACAGGATGGAAGACCTGATCACACAGGAAGTGGATGGATAACGCTTTGTAGTAGCTGTGCCAACCCTCTGGGGGAACTATTACTGCCACGTCAACGTCCCAGCGCAAGTTTATGAGTGGAAAGAACCAACACGGAACGGTTTTGGTTTAAATGACGCCAAACACACTTTCTCAGAAAATAGAGAAGCAGGAAATGCTAACAGCAAAAGGTACGGCGAGTGAGCTTAGAGGATGGGCGATTGTCTTAAATGTTTCCGTCTCTACCATCAACGCCTAGAGGAGTAGACATCAATCGACCTGCCAACGCATAGAGAGGTGAGCTTGACATATGTTTCGGCTTGATCAAGGGTTTTAGATTAGGCGATACTGGTTGCGTCAAGAAAACAACATTAATCAATTTGTTGAGGATTTTTATATACAGTACAAACTGATAACTGAAACCCGGAAATAACGTGTACAAATTCTTATTTTATAGATAAATACTAGGCCAGGCGCCAGGGGTAATTTATTTGCGTGAAATAACTGTCTGGTTGGTATTTTTGAACGTTAATGCAGACCATAAAATGATATTATTATATTAATGATATTATGATATTAATGATAGTACGATATTAATTATATTAATCAGGCCTTGAAGTTACCGTTCTGGGCTAAATATGCTACGCTCCTAAAGTAAAACTTTGGGAGCAAAAAAAAAAAATGGTGTGCACACATATTTACTAATTAAAACAAAACCTACGCACAGATGACTAACCGGTAGAGACTAGTAAGATCGCTTAGTGCAGTATACATTCAAGCGCCAATTACTTGAAATTTGACACAGAGACATAATCCAGAGGCTCGTCTGAAAACTACACTAGTGTGGCGTTGACGGAACTAACAGATTCACGTGGACATCCGTGGACACTTCATGTCGATGTTTTCATTTGTTCTGCCCTGTTCGTATTGAAATGGCATAATTCGCGTACTTATGGAGGTTTCAGATGAACCGGAAGTTCTCTGGGAAACATACATTTTTTTGCAACTGACTAAGTGAATGAATTCCTACTCAAGAAAACATTTCTACGTCACCGTATTCTTGCTACAGCATATCAAATCCTCTGCTTCCATAGATTCATTGAGCCGCACTGTCTTATTACCTACAAGGACTTGCTGAAGCAGTCGAATAATAATCCCGAAGATATTGATCATTGTTTAAGTATCAGGAGCCCACAATATAAATATATATTGGTGCAACAGTCACATTTTAGCTTAACTTTATTAATTGATTCATAAGTACTTACTGATTGATCGAGCATTCAAAACAATTGATCTGGATCTTCCATATGTGCACTTGGCAGAATATGCCTTCTCTTCTTCGCGAGTCTCTGTCCTTATTATACGAGATGGATGCCTCAGTGTTTCCTGAATCTGGTGAACATGGACGCCATTTATGAAGGAATCCGCCCCATGCGCGAAACTGGAGCTTTGTCCATGCGATGCACTTCAAATGCATTACTTTTTCACGCCGTGTTGTCGACCCGACTCTAGGACAAACCGTTAACACGGAAGTAGCTTCAAGAGATAAGTCACTGCAGCATACAGTGTGTCCAGGCACAACATATGTACCGTCATACGCCGCGTTTCGATGAACCGATTAATCGCCGTAAATGAAAGAGTTGTGTCCATGGTGCTGTGATAATGAAACTGAAGGCAACATACCTCAAAGTGCACGAGGCTGCACTATATGGAAGACGTTTTTTCTTGCTGCACTTCATTAAGCGGACCCAGATAAAGTCGTTTCCTATCCATTGACCACCGTTACTGTCTCTTTCCTATATTAATAGTTCCATCAACTTAGTCCGTACTGGTGAGAAAGCTTGGAGTTATTGCAGTTGTGGAAAGACCAATCGATATTGATGCATATCTGATTGATGCTATATGCTTCATGTGTGCATTCCTGAACCTTCCTGCTACGTACAGTGTTATTGCCAAATCAATCCTCCAACAAGCTTGTTCTCTTGCACCAGTAGGACTCTAGTGTGTATTGTGTGTGACACATATGTCGAAGGGCTTCCTGTGAAAAAATAACTGCACGTGGTGATACTTATGCAACAGTTGCAATCACTTGACAATTCCAACTATGCGTTAAGTCATGATCACAATCTATTTGGAAACTAGGAACTGTGTCTTAAGTATGAGGCTAATAATGGGCAGATCGTCCAAAGCATCGTAGAGGAATTGGCGTTTATCCACTATGAGGCAGACATTGCTGTACATTTCCACCATTCTGCTGCACCACAGAGAACACATGTACTCATCTTTGTGGATCGAAATAGGCCTAAGCTCAACGAATTCACGACGTGTTATAAACATTACTTGACTGGCCGTACAACATGGGCCTCGTGTATGTTATGCCTTACCAAATGTTCATTCATGCGGAAAGGCAAAGTGAAGCTGACGGTAAAACATGGTGACTACACACTAGCCTTTGGAAAACTTGGTGAGTCAAACTTAGTATTTGGTGATGTCGTCAGTTCGATGGAAGAGTTCGTTTATGCAATGTACGGTGCTTGACAAATTTAGGAAGTGAACGTACCACGATTACACATATTCAGCAAGCCCGTGCAGCTAGTGATCTTTACATTCCTAGAACATACCGACTCTACAATCTTCTCTTTCAGGCAGTTTTGTTCTTGATGCTGAAGCTTGCTAATTTTGTAGCACTGTGAACAAGTGCAAAAATGGCACAACCAGTAGAATGTAGACCATATTGGTGGAAACTGCATGCGAATATCCACCTGGATATAACATGGTTTGAAGGTAGAGAAACATCTGTTGACATCAGGATTGACAGCGTTGATGATGTCGTAAGTGACAGATAATATGATGACGATGAGAAAGTGGTTTACAACGTGTAATCTAATAACTATTACGATTACATTGAGTACTGACATTAAAAAAAATAATGATATGAAGTCTTGCTAACCACATTCCACTCATTTATATGCATTTCTTCATTTTTTAGTTTTGATAAAGTGCACATAAGGTGCACATAAGGTGCACATAGGGTGCACAGTAACTTAGTCTACACCTGAATGAATCAAAGCTACTCCAAGCATACACAGTTTATTTTTGTAAAGTGTTTGGACCAACCATCATTAAATATGCATACTTAATATATCTTCTTATTTTACATAGGCAGAAAGGTAGGTAGGTAAAGGTAAAGTCATCCCCCAGGCATTACGCCTTAGGAAGCCATGAAGGCTTATATGGCCAGTGCTTAAACCTGGTTTCTGTAGTGCGAAGCAACTTAGAGTGCAATTATACTGACTCTCCTGGACGGGACACTAGTCCATCGCAGGTACCTTCCAAACAGTGTTTGTACTCATTTGCAGCTGAGTAGACTGAGGCAAAGTAGGGTAAACGAAATTGCCTAAGCTTCGAAAACGAACCGTGCCCAGTGTGGGTCTTGAACTCCCAACCCTCCAATTTAGAGTCCAACACATTAACCACTAGGCCAGAAAACTATTATATAATGTTCACAACGCATAATCTAATAACGATTACGATTACATTGAGTTTCGAAATGAATGATATGCAGTCTTGCCTACTACATTCCAACACTTGTTATGCTTTTCGTTCTGTTTTGTATGATTTTGATTCTGTGGAAAATCTGAGTTTAACGCCTGAATGAATCGAAGCTACTCCAGGAATGCATAGTTCATGCCTCTCATCTGAATCACTGAGAGAATAATGTTGTCTTCATTTATGTAAAGTGCTAGAACCAGCCATCACTATAATATATGAACTAAAATCTATATATGTTTATTGTTTAAATATACCCATAATCCTAAATTTTTGTTTGACGTTGTTTTGCACTCTCGGATATTCATGTTTTATGTTACGACTAATGTAATAAAAAAGTAATGCATCCATATTTCCAGTTCTATGTTTGTTTTATGTTTACTTTTCGTTTACTGCTAAATCTGGGAGTAATAAACATTGGATTTGGTGGCATCATCAAACATCGTTTGATGATGCCACCAAACAATATTAATAAAAACCCCAGCACTTCAGCCCAACATTGGAAAGTCTTAGACTAGGTGTCTTGAATACCCTAGGGGTCGCTTATTCAGAAATAACAACCAGACATTTCGTTATCTGAAGCAAATAAATGACCCCTGGCTTTTGGACTATACGGATATGTGGAAGAGCAATGGTGTTTTATATCAAATTGATGGTCAATTAGTTTGCAGCGTGACCTTATTCAGTTCAGAAAGTTGGGCTGTGAAAAGACGGACGACAAAACGTTGGACCCCGTTGAGCTGTGTGTGTGGCGCCTTGTGCTGGATTCAGCTGTGTCGAAGAAAAGACAATGTCTGGGTCCGACAACAGGTTGTTGTGTCTGATGACAAAAGTCTGGTAGCTCAGCTTACGCGGCGGAAACTAGCAAAATGTGAACACATAAAAATAAAAAGCCATAGTCTAGTCTTAACATCAACAGACGGCGATGTTGGGAGAAAGAACAAGCCAGGACGAAGGCGAACAGCTTGGATCGACAACGCGAGACAGTGGACAACCGGAGGCCTGCATATTGTACGGGAGACGGCGAGGACGCGTAGTGAAACGGGCTATGGCTGATACTAAAAAGATGATCATGCCAACACGGAGTGTGATCTCAAGTCGTATTTCAAGCTGTAATTCTATTCAGCGCAGCGGATCTGTTTAACACAATTAAGCTGATCCGATGCGACGCGAATGTTAATTATTGCGTAACCTTGGCTGAGTTTCATTTCATTTTTAACTGAAACAGAATGTCCCGGAGTAGAGCAAGATGGCACACCACATGACAACAAAATAACTCGGTGCCACAAAAGATAACACTCAACTATTCCATAATAAACAACTGTTGCACGTGTTTGCAGGTATTGGATATTGGTTGTTTTGTCAACGCAACCGTTTGCACTGACCGTCCTCGCATTGATTTCCATCCAACCTGAAAAACCACGAGTCTCCGATTAGATTATCTGTGAACATGAACCGTGCGTTAATCCTATGCATTCTGCTGTTGTATAATAGGCTCGCCTCTGTCTGTTGTCCGAGAGGCGACCGAATGCGTCAGCGAGCGCGAGCCGTAATTAATAATCTGTGTGCGTGTGTGCGTCAATCTCCCCGCTTCGTGTGATCGTTGTTTGTCAATTACCAATCGTCAACAACACCAGCGTCATTCTGTTGGCAGCAACAACAGAAGCAGAAGCAACAGTTGCGGGAGAACCACCAGCAACAACTACAGTTGCAGAAAACGGAACAGTAGCCTAACCACCACGTCGCTCCTCTTCTCTTCCCTGTTCTCTCGTTCGCCTGTCTTTACCCGCCACTCTCGGTCGACATTGCTAACTAGTCACGCGGGGCCAGGATATGTCTTAAGTCGGCAAACATATTGTTATACAATGTACGTTTTGTGTAAGAGAAAACCGCAGCGACCGCTCTAGTAGAACCGTTCCCATCTACCAGCCTGTGTCTGCATAATTATATCTGCGCAGGTTAAGCTGCAGATCGCATATTGACTAAATAGGTTGCCAAGTGAACAGCGACGTATTTATCGGACTTTTCGTCTGGACTTGTTGATTTGTGGTTGTGTACAGGCTGGGCGAATATTCGATTTACACAAAGATTTGCCTACTCTATATATACTAGAGTATATAACTGGTTGCGCCACTACACGGTAGCACAGTAAACTAGTGGGTGAATAAACTTGGTCCCCTTTGGTCACTGGTTACTGTTTCGAGTTATGTAATCTACTTCAAACGTAGTCGATCGCATCACACCCGTTGGCGTAAGCATTCTTAATGTTCTTTGTTAAGCAAGTACACCGGGCTGTCTTGCACTTTGATTTACATCCACATGCGTCTGGAATGGGGGGGGGGGCAGCCTTGTCCAGACAGCTTTCAGACCACCTGACTCCGTCATCCAGACCGGTATGTTTATGGGATAAACTACCAGGACATATCTTTGTCTGGTGGTTGGTGGTGGAGTGTGAGCTACCAAGACATATCTTTGTCTGGTGGTTGGTGGTGGAGCGTGAGCTACCAGGACATATCTTTGTCTGGTGGTTGGTGGTGGAGTGTGAGCTACCAGGACATATCTTCGTTTGGTGGTTGGTGGTGGAGTGTGAGCTATCAGAACATATCTTTGTCTGGTGGTTGATGGTGGAGTGTGAGCTTCCAGGACATATCTTCGTTTGGTGGTTGGTGGTGGAGTGTGAGCTACCAGGACATATCTTCGTCTGGTGGTTGATGGTGGAGTGTGAGCTACCAGGACATATCTTCGTCTGTTGGTTGATGGTGGAGTGTGAGCTACCAGGACATATCTTTGTCTGGTGGTTGATGGTGGAGTGTGAGCTACCAGGACATATCTTCGTCTGGTGGTTGATGGTGGAGTGTGAGCTACCAGGACATATCTTCGTCTGGTGGTTGATGGTGGAGTGTGAGCTACCAGGACATATCTTCGTCAGGTGGTTGATGGTGGAGTGTGAGCTACCAGGACATATCTTTGTCTGGTGGTTGATGGTGGAGTGTGAGCTACCAGGACATACCTTTGTCTGGTGGTTGGTGGTGGAGTGTGAGCTACCAGGACATATCTTTGTCTGGTGGTTGATGGTGGAGTGTGAGCTACCAGGACATATTTTTGTCTGGTGGTAGGTGGTGGAGTGTGAGCTACCAGGACATATCTTTTTGTGGTGGTTGGTGGTGGAGTGTGAGCTACCAGGACATATCTTTGTCTGGTGGTTGGTGGTGGAGTGTGAGCTACCAGGACATATCTTTGTCTGGTGGTTGGTGGTGGAGTGTGAGCTATCAGAACATATCTTCGTCTGGTGGTTGATGGTGGAATGTGAGCTACCAGGACATATCTTTGTCCGATGGTTGGTGGTGGAATGGGAGCTACCAGGTCATATCTGTATCTCCTGACCCATTTTGACCTTACCAAAAAGTCAGACATGGTTGACGGTTGGCTGCTCAGGTGTACCACACAGGTGCCACACAAGCTCAATCGGTGCGAGTCCATCACGACACATTCCTTTGACAAGGAGTGGTTGGTTCTGGTTTCCAAAACGACTTCTTCCAATAGCCACTAAAGGCTGACGTTAGTGCAAACTGAGCAGGTTGTCCCACATAGGCTGAGTAAGTGCCTCATATACTGCTTGTATTGGGTAACATTTACGCTTCTTTGTAAGTCCAGAGATCATCCACACTTCAGCTGCTTTTATGGATATGATGTGCACCAGAAGCAGCATGCCATTTGTGTTTCTGCATATGACCAGCACTCTTTTGTATCCTCCGTTAACTGTCTCACATTGATGGAGTCTCAGCCTCTTTGCAGTTTCCACGAAACCTGACATCGTCTGTCCTTGGTAACCTGGCATCTGTAGCATCATCAGAGATCTTTGCCCTTCTTCATGATGATGATCGGATAAGAACTGGAAAATATCGACCTTGTTCATATTCAAAACAATGCATGTGCTGCAAACCTGTTGAAATGGGACATTGTGCCCATCGTCGAGCTTGTGGATTGACTTCTTCATGCACATTCGGTTTGACTGGGTCACTGATTTGATTGGGTCTTCCCCGATGTAGCGACCACCACCACCACCACCACCACCACCACCACCACCACTACCACCACCACCACCACCACTACCACCACAACCACCACCACCACCACCACAACCACCACCACCACCACTACCACCACCACCACCACCACTACCACCACCACCACCACCACCACCACACCACCACCACCATCACAAACACAACAATTCTTAGCATTGCACTGAATGGTATGTAACGACAAATTCTCCATTGATAATCAGGTTAACTTATGTTCCAACTTCCGATATTGATGTGTATCGTTTCATCTCATCGCTGACATTAATTTACACTTCTTGCACGTTTACCGTATATCGCACAATAGTCGTAACAGGTTTGCTTTGTTTTTTCAAGACCGTTTCAACACGTGATCAACACGTCACCAAGATGGCCGCCAGTCGCCGATGGGATGCGAGTCCTATTGCGCACGCGCCACCCGCCGTCACGACCTCGCAGAAGACGATGTACTCTACCAACGTGTCTATCCTGCTCGACATGAACGGGGCCATTGTGTCGGAGTTCGTGCGTGCCTTATACACGCATGACGAGCCCCTCACTATCCTACTCATCGGACTCTACTCGGTCGCCTTCGTCGTCGGTCTCCTTGGCAACCTGTTCGTCATCGCCGTCGTCGTCCACCATTCTCACATGCGCACAAAGACGAACATGTTCCTGATGAACCTGGCTGTCGGCGACTTGCTCGTCATCATCGTTGGGATGCCGTTCACTCTGGCGCCCTACATCTACCGCAACTGGGTGTACGGCGTCGTCATGTGCAAATTGACGCCGTTCGTCGAAGGCGTCTCGGTGAGCGTGAGCGTGCTCACTTTGCTCGTCATCAGCATCGACCGACTGTACGCCATCTTGCGGCCTATGCAGGCCCGACTGTTGCTCTCCGGGCGTCGAGTCGCCGTCATCCTCCCCGTCGTCTGGCTGGTGTCCGTCTTCATATCGTCGCCAGTCATCGTCGTCAACGACACGGCCGTGCAGCCCGTCACGCACGTCGTGTACGTGACGACGTGCGAGGAGAAGTGGCGCCACATTGACTGGAAGAACACGTACAACGTGTCGATGTTCGTGATGCTGTACGTCGTGCCGCTGCTCACGATGACGGCCGCCTACGTGACGATCGCGCGTGTCCTCTGGCGGGGCAACGACATCATGCACGACAGAGGGCGCCCCGAGCAGTACACGTCGCGTCTGGTGCGCAGTCGTCGACGCAGCGTCCGTCTGCTGATGTCGGTGATCGCCACGTTCGCTGTGTCGTGGATGCCCTACCACGTCGTCAACATCTACCTCGACCTGAACCGCGACAGTCCACGCTCCGCCTACATTGCCATGCACGTCTACCCGCTCGTCCAGTGGCTCGGACTCGCCAACTCCGCCTCCAACCCGCTCTGCTATTGTTTCTTCAGCCACAGCTTCTACAACGCCTTCGTCAAGATGTGTTGCTATTGTCGCCGTCGCACGGCGCCACCTGCCGTCCTACAACGAGACGGCGCCGGTGACTGCGGCAGTTTGGCGAGCACGGAAGAGAGAGACTGCACCCGAATGGCCACTGGCGTCATATCGGCCAGACGCCTGTTCGCGCTGCCCATTCGCCGATGGGCCAAACACCGTCGCACCGCCTCGAAGACATTGAAACCAGCCAAGGGCAATAATGGCGTCCAACGAACGTCGCACGAATGCTGTGAACTCATCACCACGTGCGAAACTACAGTGTAACTAATAACTACTCTATAAACCGACAAACCTGGTTTAATCATGTTTTACTGGCGTTGATGGGACTCCCACAATTATTCTCGCAATGCGTTGTATAAGTTCTTACATAACAGGCCCGTCCTCGTGGTTTTTAAAGGGACTCCGGACGCACACAATCAGCCGGGGATTTCTGGTATGATTTCTGAAAATTTTTACAGTTAAAACAATTCTCTCAAAAAAGGTTCGTTCGAACCACGCGAACCTCCCGAGAAATATGGAGCGCTCACACGTTTGTTTAGAAAACTTACCAGATCTAACAGATGGCGCACACAACTAAGAATAATTTATTATCGCACAAATGAATATGTACTTAATTTTTTTCAAAAGGTAAACATTTATTGTCAGTCGAGAATATCGGAGAGGCGTTAGTGATGAGCACTATCCACGTATGTGATCGTGATATTGTAATATCGCTATGACGCAATATATGTAGTAAAACATTTACGCAATAACAGTTACAATGCGCATTGTTCGTGTAGGCACCGTGTGCTCCTGCTCCACCGCCCTCTGGCGACAACGTCCAACATTACTAAATTTGTTACCAAGACACGCTAGGGGGCACCACCAATAATCGACTACGACATGCTAATTCCATTGTGCATGTTTTATTTAGCTTTGATGAAATTATGACATGGGCGGATACAGACCCTGAAAAGAAGGGTGCCTATTTCCTCCAAAAGACACCAGATGGTTGAACTTCTAGTTATCCATGTTTCTACAGGATACGCACGCATACACGCACGCACGCACGCACGCACGCACGCACGCACGCACGCACGCACACACAGACATACGAACATGTGCATACAGTTCGTATAATAATCATATCACTCGTGGTAGGCTACAATTGACGAACATGCTGCTACATTGCGAAATGATTGTATTAGTAGTTTTGTCTGTAGGGAATCCATTACAACTTATCCGTGTTACAACTTGCCTCGGTCTTCCTAAATACACAAACTACCTAGCAACATACTTACTGAAGCTAAACTAGCACAACGCTCTTAAAGAAATGCAAAAATCTAAGAACTAACTTTTAAGAAGATAATGTAATGCACAACACGAAACAGATTTTGCTGCCATTCAACACACAACTATGAACGATTGATCGTCCTGAAAACCTTTTATGACTTCATCGTAGAAAAGTTGTCTTGTCGTTGAAATTACTTTAGCTGTGCACAATTACACGTAATTGGTCGGTTAATGCTTGCGTTAACAAAACAGACAGCAATAATCACTAATAACACAGACATCAATCATCACTAATAACACATACAGCAATCATCACTAATAACACAGACAGCAATCATCACTAATAACCCAACATTACAAGTTATGTAGATGAAAGAACACATATATATATACTTATTAGGCGTAATTTGTCAGTAAATGCTTGTGTTAACAAAACAGATATCAATCATCACTAATAACCCAACATTACAAGTTATGTAGATGAAAGAACACACACACACACACACACACACACACACACACACACACACACACACACACACACACACACACACACACACACACACACACACACACACACACACACACACACACACACACACACACACACACACACACACACACACACACACACACACACACACACACACACACACACACACACACACACACACACACACACACACACACACACACACACACACACACACACACACACACACACACACACACACACACACACACACACACACACACACACACACACACACACACACACACACACACACACACACACACACACACACACACACACACACACACACACACACACACACACACACACACACACAACACACACACACACAACACACACACACACACACATAAATATACATACAATATATATATATATATATATATATATATATATTATATATATATATATATATATATATATATATATATATATATATATATATATATATATATATATATATATACTTATTAGGCGTAATTGGTCGGTAAATGCTTGTGTTAACAAAACAGATATCAATCATCACTAATAACCCAACATTACAAATTAGATGAAAGAACACATTTACACACTGGCGGCGTCTACTATTGTGTTCGTGTTGTACAAAGAAAATGATGCAATGTAAGGAAAACACGTAGATAAATGGTGTATCGGTGGCAATTGATGCTGGCGGGGATAATACGTTATATTTATAATGCATATAATTAAGAGCACGTCTGGCCTACACCTCGCGGTCCTATGTTCATTCAACCGTAGCACTGTACATACCTACAGACCGTGGTGAAACTTTCAATAGACGTCTTATATGATTGTAAGAACATGTGACTTTAAATGTGTTTAACGTTATGACATCCACTGGCAATGTGCTACCAATGTTCTACCAATGTGCTATCAATGTGCTGAACAGTTCCGCAAACGCGCTTGCCCCCAAAATTACACGAATTCACAAAATATTAATATGATGTTTTGAAAATGTCACCACCAAATCCGCTTTATGCTGCAACATCTCATTGCCAAAGGTTCGACATTTTAAACGTTTCAACTTAATGAATGCTTTTATTTTTGGTGGCAAATAAAATCCGACATTTATATCTCATTAGCCTGTGTGTTTTCGGCCGACTTGCGAAATGTCGGCCGCATTATCTAGCTGAAATATGTTGTACCGGTCTCGCATGGGTGACTTTATTCCTTTCCATGAAAACAAATAATTTAGATCAATAAATCAAATGTAATCTCTCATGCTCTCGTGCAAATAAAGGAAAATGACATATGAATCGACAGCCATTCGTGTAGGCCCCTACTTTCAATTATAGCACGACTATTACATCAAAGATCAAATGTATGTAAAGGTATGTTCTTATAAAACGGTGTATCCGGTCCCTGGCAACGTTCAAAACGCTTTACGCTTTTTTCACCCCTGGCAGACCTGTGCATTCGAACACCAACCCGACATTTCTGGGAAGCATTCAGCCACGCCGCAATTATTGCGCGAAGACTGCTCAGTCATTTACATCCACCACCGTTTACAGCCAGATACTCATTCGTTCAACTGGGTGAACTAAAGCTATGCGCGGAGTGAATGAAATGATCCAAGTTTCGAAACGGAAGCAAAATTATTCGCATCCTGTCCTCTCGAATTATATAACAGCCCGATATGTGACTGCGCCCAACGCAACGCGTATTAGCGTAGTCGCGTTTGTAATTAGCTTCATTAATGCAGCTTCCTTTACTGGCTTCCAACATATCGACTCTGCCTCTGACTCAACCTACATTTGTGATATCCGATCCACAACCATGTTATGGTTCATTCAAACCGAGATTGCAACGTTAACTATTTTACTGATACCCACAGCCTGTTGACGATACTGACACTATTTTTCCTAAATCGGTGCTGTAGCACCGCGGTCGCAACGTGATATTAGGAAATCACGGCTGGTATTAACCAAAAGAGTGAGCGCTGGCCGCGGCCTGTGACACGCTCGGCTGTGACGCCAATGGATCAATACTGACCATGAATATTATAGCAGAGCCGGATGTCAGAATAGCGTCTGGAGACTGGCAATCACGACGGCACTGACACTAGACGGCAGATATGTGTTTGTAGGAAGACGTCTACATGCAAAACGTCGTTCTCTTGGAGATGGGACCCCGGGCACAGAGATGGAGCGATAATCGCGACTTGCCGTAGCGTCAACCCGACTGTCTCTGCATTACTATCCAGACTACAGAGAGAGAGAGAAAGCGAGAGCAATTCTCCGTATCCGATACGACAACGCCCTTCTTCTGGGACGCCTCGCCGAATGGTCAGCTGACCGGACGGACGAGGTCTGGTTGAGGTACGCCGTGTTATTGCATATTGCATACTGTTGTTCTTCGAATTCCCAGTAAACTAGTTGAGGTATTTACGACAATTGTCCAGTGTTTGTTTGTGTGTTTGTGTGTGTGCGTACGTGCGTGCGTGCTTGCGTGCGTGTATGAGCATTGTTAACTATTAGGTGTGTCGTTGTATTAGCTTGTGGTCTAAGGGTTCTCGCCTTGGGACCTGAATCTCTGTTAGCTTCTGCGTGTCGGGGAAAACATATCAATTAGCCACCACGCTAATTGAACAGATGTCGTGTGTCGCCGAACTGGTTACAGTGCTGTTTTTCTGCTACACGCCATTTTGGTAAAAAATAACGTTTGTGCTCAACGCGTCGTAAACTAATGCTCAACTCGATCACCGACTGCAGAGACTTGTTGGTCTAACCCGCCAGCGTGAGGGTAGATCATGTGTGCGCATGTGTGCGTTATATAACATTGTTGACATGTGGCGCCGTCGCGTAGGAGCGTGTTATTTTTTATAATAACTGCGTGGTGCGTCTCTGATTTACGTCATATTTGTGCTACGCGTACCGTGAATAATCATTTGACATCGCGTTTTTCTCGAGCCGGCTCCTTGTCAGAGTGAGTCACCGGTGTTTTTCTCGCTAATGTACGCGTATTGATCGAGGCCGTCAAGGGGCTTTCTAATGCATACGTCAAATATTGTGTATGCACGAGAGCAACATTTGAAAGTAGCATTGAAATGCATTATTGTTAATAAAACAAGCTTACTGGGTGTGTGTATCGACTTCATTCAACTTCATCTACTAACTCTGACTCTTATTTAATTAATAATTACATTAATTAAATAATGTCGGTGTCCGACCTAATACCTTGCATCGCTGTATTGAAAAATACAGTACGGACTTCTTTGTTGAAATAAAAAACGTTAAGGATGAATGCCTTCTTCAGTTGCACACGGGGTAAATTCAATTATTTGGAGTTTGGTCTATTACAAACATTTCTTATTCGAGAACTATTTTTGAACAACCTTTTCAATTATGTATATTATGTAGCACTGTTTTGCAGCCACCGACAGCATGGACCCGTCTCTACAAAGAGGTTACTCGCAACTAGAAGACGACAAAGAGAGATATGAACGCAACTCAAGCGGTAGTGGCGCCTCCTGGAATCACAATGGAAACGATACGAGAAGCAGCGACCTAGCGCCGAAAGACAGTCACAATTTGGTGTATCTGGCCATGGTTCTGTGCGGCGTTGGTTTCCTTCTGCCGTACAACAATTTCATCACGGCTGTCGACTATTATCAAGCCAAGTATCCCGGCAGCACCATTATGTTTGACATGAGTCTTACGTACATCTGTATGGCGCTGGTGGGCGTCATTGTCAACAACCTACTCGTTGAGGTAGACATTACAGCAGCAGCAGCAGCAGCAGCAGCAGCAGCAGCAGCAGCAGCAGCAGCAGCAGCAGCAGCAGCAGCAGCAGCAGCAGCAGCAGCAGCAGCAGCAGCAGCAGCAGCAGCAGCAGCAGCAGCAGCAGCAGCAGCAGCAGCAGCAGCAGCAGCAGCAGCAGCAGCAGCAGCAGCAGCAGCAGCAGAAACAATAACAACAACAATAACAACGACAATATTATTAGTAAATACTATAGCTATCACTATAACTGCCACTGTTATTACTATTGTTGTCATTACTCTATGTCACCTTGATCACTTTTACATTCATAAATACGATATTGTCATCATAAGTGAGTAAACAGCGAGCGAACGTCTGGCATTGCCATAATTATTGTCACCATTATTGTCATCATCGTCGTCGTCATCATCGTCATAGCACCAAACAAACTCATCTCCTAGTTTGTGATGTATATTAATGTTGTAATTTTTTGCTCCTCGCCGCTGCAGATGCTCTCGTTGAATGCCCGCATCACGTTCGGGTACACGCTGCCATTTGTTATGCTCACCCTTGTCACCGTCTGCGACGTCTGGAAGGGCATGTTTGACGCCGAGATGTCCTACCGCTTCACACTGGCGGCAATCGCTGTCGTCGCGCTTGGCTGCACAGGTAGGACAGACACGCGCGTCCTTGTTTAATTACGAATGGTTGCGTTTCCATCAAGTTAACGACTTTATGATTAATATTATTAGCTGTTCGTATAATAGTCAACCCAAGTCGACAAGACGTGTTCATTAGTGGTAAGACTTTACACACTGTTGAAACCAGGATATTAGCGATGACACGTCCGTTCGGTTCGTTGGTTTCAGTTCAACAGTCAAGTTTCTACGGGTTCACCAGTATGTTGCCTTCCCGCTACACACAGGCCGTCATGACTGGAGAAAGTACGTCTCAACCATTCGACGATATGCGAATTTGTAAAGGATAAAACAATCCAACGTTACAGTCAATCTTTATGGAGTCTAATTTGGCATTTATATACAAAACTGTTAATTGTTAATTCAAAATATATTAAAGATACTAAGAAGAAAAAGTTATGGTAAAATGTCCTACATTCAAGTAAACTCTATGACCATATGACTTCCGAAAACCAAACAAATGTCCAAATTTTCATCGATACAATACTATTTTATGTTATATATATATATATATATATATATATATATATATATATATATAACATTTCACACAAAGACATTAACGTGTTTTGGAGAAGTCTTCTAATATATGAATTACTTCATTTATTAGTAGAGATTGGTAATGCTATAGATATTTTAAAAAGTTTGCTTGGCTGGATTAATTTGAGTTGACATGCAGGTTTCGTCACTATTGACCAAAACCTTCATGACAACGAACCGAACATCCTCTTTAAAAAAACTTATGATATGTACACCAGGTGCCGCTGGTCTCATTGTGTCCATCAACCGAATATTGACAAAAGCTCTCGTCCAAGACATGCACACGAGCACAATCACGTTCTTCGTTCTTGGAGTCGTCTGCGTGTCCATTTGCTTCTTCGTATTCCACGTCAGCAGACGCACCGAATTCACGCGCTATTACGTCAGCCGCTGTAAAAGCGCGGGAATCGCCGACGACCAGCGTGCCATGACGTTTCACATGTCCGTTCCAGAGGAAGTAAGCTTAGTAAGCGCGACGACTTTATTGTTCTTAAGCTATTCTGTATGCCAGAGTGTCCGTGTTCATAAATAAAGATGTCACTGTATCATGATTATTGTCTGTTAACACTCTTCAGTAAAACACTGTGAACATTGTACTAGACAATTAATATAATATGGTAAATTTGGTGTGTGCTTTCTCATGGTATAATAAGAAACTGCTACAGCCATTGGCGTATTTAGGACCTCGCGGGGTGGCAAATTCAATCACCCATTATTTACCATGCCTCCATATAGCAACACAATGGAAAAATACGGAAACAATAAGAACATTAGCCAAAGGGGTATTGTCCATTGACGAGGATATTCGACGTAGACATAATTAATACGTCGCATTTACATCCATACTGACCATGCCTGTTGTAGGTAGACATCATGGAAGGCACGGCAATGACAGATAGCTATGGACAGCTCGTGCTGCAGGTTGGTGATGTTTTCTCGTCGACTGGTCATGAATAGTAAGTTGTCATGTCAATGCGCCTGTGTCGCATCCTATTAATATAATACTAATACATACAACTGAACAATGTGGCTCTTCTATTGCGGGATCTTTTACGAATGTTTTGGGCACGTGAAGTCAACGGATGACGTACTATTTGTGTCGTCTCTTCTTTATATAATCTAGCAAAATATGTGCAGTTATAGTAACGGCTAGCAACTCCTTGCCCTTGTATTTCGTAATTTGGGACAATCGAAGAAAATACGTATGACGCTGTCACCAACTGTACGTAATTGTTCGCATAGTGTTGCAAACAAGTGTGCGTATTAACAAGAAAGGGTCATTCTATTGTTCGTAGAAAGGATAATAGAGGGTAATTAAAAAAAATCAAGCTGAGACAACCCGACCTTGAGTCCTTAGATGAACATACATACATACATACATACATACATACATACATACATACATACATAAATACATACATACATGCGTGCGTGCATGCATGCATGCATGCATACATACGTACATACATACAGACATACATACATACATACATACATACATACATGTATACATGTATACATGCATACATACATGCATGCATGCATACATACATACATACATACATACATACATACATACATACATGCATGCATACATGCATACATACATACATGGATGCATGCATACATGCATACATGCATACATGCATACATACATACATACATACATACATACATACATACATATATACATGCATGCATGCATGCATGCAGACATACATGCATGTATACATACATACATACATACATACATACATACATACATACATACATACATGCACATATGCATACATACATACATGCATACATACATACATACATACATACATACATACATACATACACACATACATACATACATACATACACTTGATTAATGTAACATATAAGTATGCCACGTATGATAACCAAAGGCACGATGACACGTGCAGAGTCCAACGACGCCACCAGGCGACAGCGAGCGACAACAACAGGCGCCCTCTACCGCTAGCCAAATTAATGATGGGGTGGTGAAGAACACGTTGTCTCATCAAGAAGCTGAAGTCCTACTCAAAAGCAAATCTTACGGAAGTCACATCGGAGTTTGGGAAAACATCAAAGGTGAGGTTGTCAGGAAAACTTCAATGTCCTAATTATTATTAATGCCGTGTTTGGGTGTGCGTGTGTATGTTTGATGACCTTGGACGTGTTTTTAAATGTTCCTCGATGTTTGCAACCGAGTAATGCTGCCGATGAAGACCAAGAAATCAAACGAAAGAGCGTAATATGATGCCATGCAAAAAATCCACCAAGATAGATACGTGTTGGAATGAGGCAAATTACACAAATCTTCATTTCTAGCTCACGGCTTTACACAATGAATGCAAGAATCATAATTGTCTCATCCACAGAGGGCTGTCGTAGCCGATACAGAGTGGCCCAGATTGCGTGGCCATACATGTTATCCATAGCAATCACGTACTTCGTCACGCTCTGTCTGTTTCCCGGCATAGAGTCGGAAGTCATCAGTTGTCGTCTTCGTAGCTGGATGCCCGTGGTTCTCATTGCTATATTCAACTTGTTCGACTTCGCAGGAAAGGTAGGCCCATATGTTCAGAAACGGCGAATGTGAGACGCGCTGTGTGTAAGCCCTATTGTTCACCATGGCGTACACGTAATGACAACAAATAGACAACAACCTGTAGCATTCTTCGCCTTGCTTTCAACAGTCACTGGGTCCGTATTCTCGAAAGATTACGAATTCATAACTTAACGTAACATAAAAGTTTTCCGTAAATATGGCGCCAATACTGTTGGGGGGAGGGGGGTGTTCACTCACAGAATATCTTCGTAAATGTCAACCGATGTGCTAAATACTGAACAGGCCTTCTGGAGTATTACTTAATCCGTGTTGAATCTCCGCCAAGACAAACTTGCATAATGATCTTAAAGTGAAACCAAAGGCATTGTTTTTGGCCTTTACACCTATAAGAGTGCCTAAAAACTAACAATTTCCAACTCTAATTAAGAATATCACGCAAGTGGTTTACTGGGAATATGTTCTAAAAGTGCGAAATTATGGTCTAATGTAATTTTTCGTTGAGGCTGACATATTCATCAGTGTTTTCAATTTTGACCAATCAACGGCGAGTAGCCCCTTAACCCCCAACGCGGCTGTGGCGTAGGCTGTGCATATCACGTGTATTTTTTAACGTAGTTGAGATGTGCAACATTTTATTTGCTTTTAAATTGGATTTCCACACAACAAAACACTTACAATGCTGTATTGTACAGCATTCGTATGTAAACATTCGTATGTAAACATTAGTATGTAAACATGATGCAACGAAGCATCGAGAGTTTTTTCGTAGTGAAGCCATGAATTCACAATTGTGTACGGGCTGGTTGGAAGCCCACGCGATATGCTAGACTTCGTGTTTGGGCGCTCACGCGATATGGTAGACTTCGTGTTTGGAAGCCCACGCGATATGCTAGAGTCGTGTTTTGAAGTTGATATATTTTCATCAACTAATGGGATAACATCCTTTTAAAACGTCGGCGACGGAGAACGTTAAAGCCTGACGCGGTACCGACAATCTTTCAGCAATTACCTCAGCCGAAGGCTTCGACATAAAGCAAACACTCGATCGTGCAAGAGAACTGTCAAATCGGAACGCGAGGCGGTTACTAAACAATCAATGAATGGACAATATTGCCAATTAAGTTAATTTTAGACGCAAACAACATGTCCAAACTTATTGGCAAGTACGTGACTAATCTACGATCAGGCGTTTAAAGTTGGAGTTGTGGGAAATCTACTCAGCACTCTTGACGTAGTATTCTGAACAAATATGGCGCTGCCCATGCAAAAAAGATTTTCTGTGTTCAACGACGTATATTTAGTTAATCACTTGCGTGATATTTTTAATTATAGTTGCAAATGGTTAGCTTTCAAGTACACATATGTAGCTTGGTAGTTGCCTTTGGCACCGTTGGAAAGCCCATACAATTGTCTTTCACGTGGTACCTTTATCTCAAAATGTAATTTTCCGACTTATTTCTGATTTCGGTGGAGCGGGTCACATGTGCGTGTGTGTGCATGTTGAATAATGATTCGTATGTGTTGTTGTGGGTGTGTGTGCGTGTGTGCGCGTGTGCGTGTGTGCGTGTGTGCGCGTGTGCGTGTGTGCGCGTGTGCGCGTGCATGTTACGTACATGTGTGCGTGCATGCGTGCGTGCATGTGTACGTGCGTGCATGTGTACGTGCAATAATTCTTGAATTGGGTTGGGCTATGACTCTGGTGTGTCTAGGACCATCTTAGATAATATGATCACTAATGTAATGTAATAAAATACAGAATAATGTAATGTAATATGAGCTATTTTGATGAAATGTTCTCCGCGTCCTCATTAAAAAACAAACTAAACAACCCACGTGTGCAGTGACGCCACTAGAACGAGAAGGTTTACGTCAACTTTGCACACAGCAAGTATCGAGTCACACAGCAAGTATCTAGTCACACAGCAAGTATCTAGTCACACAACAAGTATCTAGTCACACAGCAAGTATCTAGTCACACAGCAAGTATCTAGTCATACGGCTCCAGAACATCAATGTGAAAAAAGTGGCTCATATTACCGAATCTTCCCCTATACCTTTCTCAAGCCTCCTGATTAACTATTCCGTAGCTTGACTCCAACAGTTTCGTAACATTTCAGATTTTGGCGTCTTTACGCTACGACTGGCCACGTGACCGACTGGTACTGCTCTCTCTCTCGCGCGTTCTCCTGGTGCCACTGATGATGATGAGCGTCATGCCGCGGACAAAGCCGGTACTACACGACGACACCTGGCCAATAGTGATGTCACTCCTGCTCGGCGTCTCGAACGGATATTTTGGCAGCGTGCCAATGATCCTGGCCCCGGGCAATGTCCCGGATGCACAAAAAGAATTGACAGGTTTCGTAAATCTTTATTTGCTGCCCCGAAAGTAGTACAATATTTGCAACTTTAAAAGTAGTATGTTACGTTTGTTGACGTTTAATGTAAGATATTAATTAATAAATTAGCAAAATAAATCAATGCATTAGACATAATTCACTGTGCATTCCAGTAAAAATATGCTCAAATATCTAACGTGTTACAATAAATAATATTTGTGTACAATTAGTTTAAATAATATGTTAAACAAATAAATATAGTGTCCACATGTCAGTAAAAGTAATTTCTGCTGTGCACAATAATTTTATAACGTCCGCACAAAAAAAGATGTGTAATACTAGCAGTTACTACAACAATAAAGTCGTAATAGTATTATTTATATAACATGGCTCCACTCTGTGTCTGACCGGTCTGAAGAATGTTTCATGTTTATTTATCTCTGTCGCATAATTCTGAGATTGAGTCTTCTGCTTCACAGGAAACATCATGACATTGTCTTACAGCGTCGGTTTGACAAGTGGCAGCGCTGTCGCCTACCTTCTCAACAGTTTGACAGGGCCTCGGCTGGCCTACGACCCGTGTATATTACAAAATCTCACAACGCCGGCGAACATCTTTGCCAATGTGTCGACCACTGTCAAAGTTCTGTCGCAACTTCCTGACCCTGACTCGTTTGTGGGATGAGAGCGAACTTGGATATTTGACCGCTCCATAGATGTGTATCGACATTATCATCGGCATCCGTCTTTCTCGAAAGACAACGGTTTGCGTCACTGAAACTTCCCCTCCAGGGTGCAAGCCTGGCCGAAATGTGTAAAGACCCTGGGTTTTCCCAGTCGCTAGGAACCATCTCTCTGTCTCATTGGTGGGGTCCAAAAGAATGCAGAGCATTACATTTGGCACCAGCTTGGCCGCATAAATTGCTGGGAGGATGGCATGGTTGGTTCGAAATAATATATACTTTATACAGCAAGACTGTGCTAATGTCGTATCGTAAATGGCATAGAAGATAGCACTATCAACATAACATGTGTATCGTCATATGGTATTTACAATTTAATACATAATGTAACAGTGTTGTAATAATTGTACAAACACATTTATATGGTCACATAAACGTGTTCATCTAGTTGTTTGTAACTATACCATGTTTGGAAACGAAGTTGACGTGTGCCGTAAAGATATACGACAGCAGTGCATTTTAAGTTGCATAGGTATGATGCTGATGTCCGACTGGTTTCAACCTCTGTAAAGTTGACTGAATAATCATAAATGGAAATTCATGGTTCCAGAGTCCGCCGTGGCAGACATGACTAGCAGAATTGATCAAGATTGAAGTTGTGTTCCTCTATATGCATTTTAAACAACGTTAGTAAACAATAAATAAATAACTTAAAATACAGAAATTTTAATAAATTACTCGTGTGTTATACAACGTATAATATATGACTATTTCCAAAATGTCCGAGGACCCAGTAACATGAATAATAACAAACTGCTTGACTACACAACAAGCATGATACCAATAAATATAAACATATATATATAAATAATAATAAAGGTATAAAGGTATTGTAGAGTTATTCTCTGGAACTGTACGCGCGCGCCCCTAGTGTCGTAGCCCGTGTTTGAATCAGATACGCACCAAGTGGCGTTTTCCGAGTTGCGTACAGCGTACATTGCGCGATTATGCGACTGCAATTTTCTGCCTGTGCAAATATAGTAAGTATATAAGTAAACATCTGGGTATAAGTTCGAGACAAAGAGCCTGCTACACAACTCTATTTGGGTGACGTAGGACTCTACCTTGTAACCAGCATAACTGAAAATATGGCTTTACGGAATTAACTTCCTCTTACAAAGTGTCTATTTTCACATACATTTTGCATTCTGTTTCATACATCTAGCAATATATATATATATATATATATATATATATATATATATATATATATATATATATATATATATATATATATATATATATATATATATATATATATATATATATATATATATATATATATATATATACTTAAACGTAAGCTTACCGAAGCTAACTTGGCACCTCGCTATTTATGCAAAAACTAAGCACTGGTGTGACTTAATAAATATAATGTCATGCACAACATGAATAAACATTGCCGCCATCCAACACACGACAATGAATGATTGTTCGTGCACAATTAGTCGTAGTTGGTCGGTTCATTGATTGAGTTGAAGCAACAAGACATCAGTCTTCACAACTGTCGCCATCCAACACACAACAATGAATGATTGATCGTCCAGAAATACTTAAACGTTATGTCCGACAATGATGCCGTTTCGTCTCAATAAATGCGTCTTGTCGTTTAAACTAATAGTGCACAATTTGCCGTAATAGGTCGGTTTAATGCTTGCGGTGAAGCACACATACATCAGCTATCACTAATAACCCAACATCAACATAGGTGAAATAACACCTTTACATGCTGGCGGCGTCTACTGTTGTTGGGACTTCTACAAAGAAATTGAAGCACGCATGCCCGCACGCCCGCACGCACGCACGCACGCACGCACGCACGCACGCACGCACGCACGCACGCACGCACGCACGCACGCACGCACACACACACACACACGCACGTCAACATCACATGCAGTCTAACAGTCGTATGCGATTGTACTTGAACGGGCATACTGTAGGATAATTTAATTGAACACAGTCTCCATATGGTTCGTTGGTAAGGCAATAAAATGACTAATCTCGCTTAAACTCACTAAGAAGAGAGTCTGGCCGCAGAGGCGTGGTCTCATTGTTATCCACTGTCACCATTCCATTTTGGGTAGGCGTTCTGCGAAATACCACCAGCCAATCAGCGTCATAAGTATGCGCCCAGGATATGTGTGCATACATCATTTCCGTCACAATGTAAAGTACACTTTGCGTCGATGATGTGTGCGACACAGCGATAATTGTGGTTATAAACTGACGTGCCTTTGATTTGTGCAACAATTAAAAGCGCGGGTGTGATGACGTCATTTGATAATATCTTTAATGCCGGCAGTTGATGACGCAGTATTGCTGACGTAGTATCAAAGTGTAATGCTGGTTTGCAAAGTTTTTGGATATGTTTCTCGTTTTGTTCCAGGTTGTTGAAATGTATGGATATGGTTGCGATCAGGATGAACAAAGGCCTCTATAGGTTTAACGCGTAGCTTCACTCTGATCGAGACAGTTTACGGTGCAATATGTGAGGAGGTTCAGTGCTTTTAAGGCCTTTAGTGCGGGCAAATTGTCCGTACCTACAAACTGACACATAAGGTCAGGGCTTTGTTTTCAAGAACAAGAGATTAACAGCCACGTTCAATATTTGTCCGAACAATTATTGAATTCCGATGACCGATGTCGATTTAGAAACCAATACCTTATGTTACCTGCCACCATACCGTGAATCCAAAATTAATAACACGTGCAAGACATTTGCTTCATAATCACACATCTACCCAGGGACTATCTGCTACCGCCACGTTGATGAAAACATAGAGCAGATTGATGAAAAAAAAATAGTTATTAAGCAACCTGCTAAATAATATAATAATAATAATAATAATATAATAATAATAATAATAATAATATAATAATAATAATAATAATAATAATAATAATAATAACAATATAATAACGCACATGTACCGTCATATTTAGAGGCGATGTGACACTGTCATTGGGTTTGTTAATACGCTATTAATTCATATTCTAACACTCCACTAAACATTCGGACACACCTGTAGCGAATGGAACACAGATGAGCGACCTACACCGGAAATGACAATTCTTTGTTTTGCACAAATCTTCGGTTGCAATGTATGCCTTAGGGGAAACTCACTATGTTCCACAACCACTTAATTTAAAGTCATCTACCTTCCGTAAAGACATGGACCTCATTAAATACTGGAGAAGTTATCAATAAAAGTTACACGACTATATAAACATTGAATAGGCATTCTTGTCCAATTATTATCGTCATGCGATCTGCATGGGATGATTTCTGCTTCTTGCTGACTTTGGCGACCATAGCCCTCCATGCATGATGATGACTACAGACACTATTACTCCAGTGTTGACTACTTCGTTTTCGACTTTGCTCTCGATGGGTTTTACTGCGTATTGCCTCCTATACACACGAAGATGACACGGAGTATATAGCAACACACTCTTATTCCCTTAATTCCCTACAACAGAACTGTCTCCCTCCTAGACACGCGTCCATTCATCATCAGTCACCACTATGCACCCTCACTTCTTTGGATTGTAATCTGTCTCGAGCCGAGTGGAGCTACGCGTAGAATAGGCATGTCATAGGTTTCTGGTTTACCCCACATGTATAGTATCATAGAATAGGCATGTCATAGGTTTCTGGTTTACCCCACATGTATAGTATCATAGAATAGGTATGTCATAGGTTTCTGGTTTACCCCACATGTATAGTATCATTGTAAAGGCCACTATTTCAGAAGATTAGACATGCGAATAGTTTGACTCTAGCTTAATTCTGTGGGAATACATTAATGTTTAAAGTCGCCTCCGTCAAGAGAAGTGTCTGCCGATTTCAAGCCAATTTCCAAAATGCATAATTTTAACAGTATTGTGTTATTAGATATCCTGCAAGTTGTAAAGGCCACAGTTATAAGAGGAAACATGCAAAACGGGCCACCGTCCGTCCACCTTTACTACTCAGCCATCATCACGTACATCGAAACAAACTGTCCAATCTTGTACCCTGAACAGTCCTGGTGTTTAGTATCAAGTAATTATATTCCAAACAACGCAATAGTGTGATTAAATAAAGACAAGGTCATGCACAACATGAAAAAATGTTGCCGCCATCCAACACACATCAATGAATGATTGATCGTCCTAAAAACATTTGATCATTTACGATTTATTTCACCCATAAACGTTCTGTGTGACAGTCAACAACGACGCCATTTCATCTCAGAAAACGTTTAGACGATCTTAGTTGTGCACAATTAGGCATAATTGGTCGGTTTAGTGCATACTTGAGCATACACACATCAGCAATCACATTTGCTGCAATCAATCACACAGCAATGAGTGACTGATCGTCCTGAACACATTTTATATTTACGATTTTTTTCAGCCATAAACGTTCTATCTGACAGTCAACAACGATGCCGTTTCATCTCAGAAAACGTTTAGACGATCTTAGTTGTGCACAATTAGGCATAATTGGTCGGTTTAGTGCATACTTGAGCATACACACATCAGCAATCACATTTGCTGCAATCAATCACACAGCAATGAGTGACTGATCGTCCTGAACACATTTTATATTTACGATTTTTTTCAGCCATAAACGTTCTATCTGACAGTCAACAACGATGCCGTTTCATCTCAGAAAACGTTTAGACGATCTTAGTTGTGCACAATTAGGCATAATTGGTCGGTTTAATGCGTGCGTTGAAGCAACGTATTTGGCGATAAACAGTAGAACTTGCGGAGGATGGGCGCCCGAGGAGTCGTGATGTACTGCAAGATTGCAACATAGCGGGAGAGTGTTGGTGATTGCTGATTGGCCAGAAACCTAACCAGACACCGGTATGAACCAGTTCCGGCGTTACGCAGTTGTGTCGTTAGCGAATCAACACAGGCCTGTTGATAGCATGGTCAGTATCTGGCAGGTATAAAAGAGGCCGGAGACCGCCCTAGTGCATTTCACGATCTTCAAGTGACCGAGGTACGTACCATGTTGATGTCAGCAATTACACTTTAAACTGTAACTTGTACGTTACTGGACGATAATAATGTTTCGGCAATTGTTTATTGTTAACTGTGTTCAACGTTATACAGTATTACTTATATTCTATAAAATGTGGTTGGGGATTTTGCATTGGCCGTGTAATTAAAATATTGTGTGTAACATTAAGCGTAAGTTGAATGTAGCTATTAACAAATAAGTTTGTCTTGGAAAACGTTATGTGGTATTGTCTGCGGTTCGCTGGTCTTCTGAGTATTTCCACGGGTGTAAGCATACTTGTTTTTGTAGTGCGAAGCGTAGTATATTCTTTTAATATTATTACATTGCATTTTCACTTAGAGTAATGCAGATCATAACGCGTAGTTTTTTGGGGAACAATGACTGTTGGAAAGAATCCAATGGTTATATATCGGCAATGTGTTACGTCTAAACAAGTTCATTATCTTACGTTTCATAAAAAAAAATATTAACGTTATCTAGTGTTTGACTCTCGCAAAATGTATCATAACTAACACATGTTTAATGATAAAGACAACACAATATGAACACAACAACATCAGTGGCTATATAAACAACACACTGGTAGACATATTTCATTGAATTTCACCGTGACATTGTGACAATAGTCCAGTACGATTTCACATGCTTTCGCGTATAAACAATTACAGTTGTCCATTACTGTACGGTTTCACGTATTCCCATACCCTCACTTTTTTCTCATCGGAAAGACACATCTTTTCCAAATCTCTTCCCGTACGTCGGACATTAAGTGAACAGACAAGTTGTGCCCAATTTGTTGTGTAAAGACAAGGTTGGTCACCGGTGTGGTATTGGGTACGAACCTACTATTACCTAGTCAAGAGGTGAGCCCCAAAAACCACTGAGCAACTGTGATATATGTTGACATTTGCAATCTAGTTGCAATTGTTTTGTTGTAGAGTTTCAGAATATCGATACAATGAAGACGAGTTGTTTGCCGTTGATGTGCCTTCTTGTGACCGTCGTCGTGGTCGTTCACGCCGGTAAGTCATCTCCAGTAATTACACAACCCTCGGTCTCTTACCTTCTTGTGACCGTCGTCGTGGTCATTCACTCCGGTAGGTCACCTCCAGTAATTACGCAACCCTCGGTCTCTTACCTTCTTGTGACCGTCGTCGTGGTCGTTCACTCCGGTAGGTCACCGCCAGTAATTACGCAACCCTCGGTCTCTTACCTTCTTGTGACCGTCGTCTTGGTCGTTCACTCCGTTAGGTCACCTCCAGTAATTACACAACCCTCGGTCTCTTACCTTCTTGTGACCGTCGTCGTGGTCGTTCACTCCGGTAGGTCACCGCCAGTAATTACACAACCCTCGGTCTCTTACCTTCTTGTTACCGTCGTCGTGGTCGTTCACTCCGGTAGGTCACCGCCAGTAATTACACAACCCTCGGTCTCTTACCTTCTTGTGATATAAAGGTACCTACAACAACAACGATTGTCTTTAAACCACAGCTATTGAGATTATTTACTCTCAACGTTTCGGCTGCCATCGGCCGCCTTCATCGGGAATTCTGGGACGACTAGTTCTTCTTCTGCTCGCCAGTTGACGTGGCAAGGAGGTCGTCCCATACGTGGCTGAGTCAGTATACCCTCGTCTCGATTCATGATTGGAGTCGTCTTTTTGATTCATATGACCTCTTTAATCCATCTTGCGTTTCTGTTGCTCTCTCTGTCTATTACAAGTGTTCCCCCAGTATATGATGCAATTGTTTCTGTATGTATGGTTTGTTATTGCAGACTTACGCTCTGCCGTCGATGTTATTGCAGACTTACGCTCTGCCGTCGATGTTATTGCAGACTTACGCTCTGCCGTCGATGTTATTGCAGACTTACGCTCTGCCGTCGATGTTATTGCAGACTTACGCTCTGCCGTCGATGTTATTGCAGACTTATGCTCTGCCGTCGATGTTATTGCAGACTTATGCTCTGCCGTCGATGTTATTGCAGACTTACGCTCTGCCGTCGATGTTATTGCAGACTTATGCTCTGCCGTCGATGTTATTGCAGACTTATGCTCTGCCGTCGATGTTATTGCAGACTTACGCTCTGCCGTCGATGTTATTGCAGACTTACGCTCTGCCGTCGATGTTATTGCAGACTTATGCTCTGCCGTCGATGTTATTGCAGACTTATGCTCTGCCGTCGATGTTATTGCAGACTTACGCTCTGCCGTCGATGTTATTGCAGACTTACGCTCTGCCGTCGATGTTATTGCAGACTTACGCTCTGCCGTCGATGTTATTGCAGACTTACGCTCTGCCGTCGATGTTATTGCAGACTTATGCTCTGCCGTCGATGTTATTGCAGACTTACGCTCTGTCGTCGATGTTATTGCAGACTTATGCTCTGCCGTCGATGTTATTGCAGACTTACGCTCTGCCGTCGATGTTATTGCAGACTTACGCTCTGCCGTCGATGTTATTGCAGACTTACGCTCTGCCGTCGATGTTATTGCAGACTTACGCTCTGCCGTCGATGTTATTGCAGACTTACGCTCTGCCGTCGATGTTATTGCAGACTTACGCTCTGCCGTCGATGTTATTGCAGACTTACGCTTTGCCGTCGATGTTATTGCAGACTTATGCTCTGCCGTCGATGTTATTGCAGACTTACGCTCTGCCGTCGATGTTATTGCAGACTTACGCTCTGCCGTCGATGTTATTGCAGACTTATGCTCTGCCGTCGATGTTATTGCAGACTTACGCTCTGCCGTCGATGTTATTGCAGACTTATGCTCTGCCGTCGATGTTATTGCAGACTTACGCTCTGCCGTCGATGTTATTGCAGACTTACGCTCTGCCGTCGATGTTATTGCAGACTTACGCTCTGCCGTCGATGTTATTGCAGACTTATGCTCTGCCGTCGATGTTATTGCAGACTTACGCTCTGCCGTCGATGTTATTGCAGACTTACGCTCTGCCGTCGATGTTATTGCAGACTTACGCTCTGCCGTCGATGTTATTGCAGACTTACGCTCTGCCGTCGATGTTATTGCAGACTTACGCTCTGCCGTCGATGTTATTGCAGACTTACGCTCTGCCGTCGATGTTATTGCAGACTTACGCTCTGCCGTCGATGTTATTGCAGACTTACGCTCTGCCGTCGATGTTATTGCAGACTTACGCTCTGCCGTCGATGTTATTGCAGACTTACGCTCTGCCGTCGATGTTATTGCAGACTTACGCTCTGCCGTCGATGTTATTGCAGACTTATGCTCTGCCGTCGATGTTATTGCAGACTTACGCTCTGCCGTCGATGTTATTGCAGACTTACGCTCTGCCGTCGATGTTATTGCAGACTTACGCTCTGCCGTCGATGTTATTGCAGACTTACGCTCTGCCGTCGATGTTATTGCAGACTTACGCTCTGCCGTCGATGTTATTGCAGACTTACGCTCTGCCGTCGATGTTATTGCAGACTTACGCTCTGCCGTCGCTGTCTCTTTATTTTATTCCGAAGTAAACCATCTGGTTGTGTTCCTCGAGTCTTGTTCCAAATGTTCCCCCTGTTTCGCCAATGGACGTGTGGCTTCAGCTCTTACGCGGGATCTGTATTCACAGTCTGTCTTTCTACTGTTTTGCACTTTGTCATTTGGATGCACTAGTATTATTCTGATATCTTTATGAGTTTTATGTTTTGATGAGGTCTCACAGTGTAGTGATTTCATGATGTTTTAAAAACCGCTGTACGGGTTCTGTTACTCATTTGACGTACGGGAGAGTGGCCATACCTGCATTCTTATCCTTCCTTTCCTTGGTCTTTCCCTTTTGACTTTGCTGTTCTTTCATCTACTTTGTGGTCCAACTTAGGTACCCACATCTTTCTAAAGCTTTGGTGATGTACTCCAAGTCTTTTGCTCGGTCCTCTGGCTCTAATGCTATTGCATCTACCCAATAATGTTTTGATGACCCCAGTTTCTGATGCAACGGATGGTGAGAAGTGAAGTTCAGATATTGGTATGTTGGTGTCCTCTTCCGATACACTAGGAGTTTCACAGTTCCATCCTATTGTCGTACCGAAAGTGTGTCCAGGAAAGGCAGGGAGTTATCGCTCTCTTTTCCCTGTGTGAACTTAATGCTGCTTGTGGTGCCTGTACCACAGAGACGCTTTGTCAGTTCTTGTTCATATCCCTTTTCCGCACTACTTCCATCACACCACATACATATCTCTACCATAGTTTCGGTTTGCATGTTGCTGGTACCATGAAAAGAACTTTCTGTTCTGTATCCCATTAAGATATTTGATACTACAGGTGACACAGGACTTTTCATTGCTGTCCTAAATTTCTGCTGATAAATAGTGCCCCTGACGCTAAAATATGTAGTTGTGACGATGAACTTCAGCAGCTCCGTTACGTCATCCATATTTAGGTTTGTCCGTAGCTTCAGCTATGGTTTGCCAAGTCAACGGGAGACGAATTAGTCGTCCCAGAATTCCCGACGAAGGCGTTGAGAGTAAGTAATCTCAATAGTCGCGAACATAAAATATGTTATCGTTATGTGAATTGATAGCTTTGACGGACCAGGATAAACCGTGACAGTGTCCGCGTAAACAACTTGTTTAAAACTTTATTTGATAGTAAATAACTTGAACAATTGTCTTCTCGTTACAATATGATCTTTCGGCGCGGCAGCCGCGCATGCAATATCCACTTTTATACCAACTGTATTCTGACTCCTCGATCACTTGAACCCAAAGCTGTTTGCAACAATGACGAACATGCCCTCGTGCTGATTAGGGGAATCCAGTGTTATTGGAACTCGATTGACGAACAATGGGTGTCATTTGTGGATCAGAAAATGTGGAGTTAAAAATACGGTTTCGATGTTTTCAAAACTTTTGGTGATTTTGATTTTCTGCTGGTGTGTACAAACTATCAACGCATGTGACTATACTTTGTTGTCGGTGCATTTACAAATCGATTAATTATACATAAGGAAGAAGATTATTTTACATAGTTTCGCTCATTAACGAGAAGTTAATTAAAAAACGTATATGTCGAAACAGGCTAGATGAGCCACCCAAGGCCCAGAGGAAGGGCTAGTTGAGCCACCCAAGGCCCAGAGGAAGGGCTAGTTGAGCCACCCAAGGCCCAATGGAAGGGCTAGTTGAGCCACCCAAGGCCCAGAGGAAGGGCTAGTTGAGCCACCCAAGGCCCAGAGGAAGGGCTACTTGAGCCACCCAAGGCCCAGAGGAAGGGCTAGTCGAGCCACCCAAGGCCCAGAGGAAGGGCTAGTTGAGCCACCCAAGGCCCAGAGGAAGGGCTAGTTGAGCCACCCAAGGCCCAGGGGAAGGGCTAGTTGAGCCACCCAAGGCCCAGAGGAAGGGCTAGTTGAGCCACCCAAGGCCAAGAGGAAGGTCTAGTTGAGCCACCCAAGGCCCAGAGGAAGGGCTAGTTGAGCCACCCAAGGCCCAGAGGAAGGGCTAGTTGAGCCACCCAAGGCCAAGAGGAAGGTCTAGTTGAGCCACCCAAGGCCCAGAGGAAGGGCTAGTTCAGCCACCCAAAGCCCAGAGGAAGGTCTAGCTGAGCAGTTGTTAAAGAACGAAGATAAGTGTTACTTTACTCCAAAATACTTCGTGGAATTCATCCTTCCGAGGAAATTGGGACATTGGGTAGCTAGAACATATTACCAGTAACATTGGTTGAGATGAGCCTATAAGTATATATTAATTATGTGTGTTGACTTATTAGTTAAACGTGTCGACTTGTGACGTGTTGTGTTAGTGACGTGTTGTACCCATTGTGTATATGCGTTGGCTGAGTTGTTATGAAGTTTTTGTAGAAGGCCGACGTAAATTATGCAAACAAAGCATTATTCTATTGTTATTCTTAGCTACACGGTGGTCAACTTGCCCCACACCAAGTGTGAGTTGAGCCAGTTTACCAACCCTGTTTGAATCAGCTACATATAATTATTTATACATACTAGATATATTATCTTGATACAAAATGATCTACTATCAAACAGTTTTGAATTAGAAAAACACTGCCCTCATCTTACGTGATGTCAATTCTGGAACAGCACTTCATTCAAACAGCATTGACGTTGCATAATAATGTAGTACAATTCTAAATAGTATGCTACTCGCGACACTAACTTCGAGATCGAACCCTTGTCTTTTGCAACAAGCCATTTTGCTGTAGACACATATATGTCTAGCTAAACAGTACATTGGTTTTTGTATAGAATAAAAAAAACTTAACGTTGCCTCTAAGGCTTTCCTACATTACATACGAGAAAACTAAGAGACAGTATGACGTATGTCATCGAAATAGTTGGTTTAATTAGCCCGAACGAAGGACCGACACCTTTAGCGTATTTGATTTTATGGTGACCAAATGTCATTAAGAATCGGGCTATGTTCACGCTATGTGTGTTGTAGGTCGTAGTCCGGCTGGACCAAAAACAATCCTGCTGAATCGTGCACAGACGAAGTACGTTGCGCTAAGCAACACTACCGCCGTTATGAGTGACACACCAGTGCAGTTTCAACTGGTTCGTCTCGGACTAACGAAGGCCGCCAACACCGTCTCTATCAGGTCCTCGGAGAAACCCGGCTGGTATCTCCGTCACTACGGCTATCGTTTGTACTCGGAGTCAATGGCAAACCCAAGGAATCCACACATCTTTGACAAAGACGCGACCTTCGTCGAACGTCCGAACTACTTCAGTGGCTTCACAGCGTTCCAGTCCGTCAACTACCCGGAATACTACATTTCAGTCAACAACGAGCAACAGGTGTTCATCCGCCGAGGTGAAGACAATTCTTTCAAAGAAAGTGCCAGTTTCGCCATTGGTAAGTTGTCACAGATCTGCTCGTTCGTGATCAGTTGGAATACGGACGAGCACAGCGCATCTTAAACATACCTAATCATTTTAGCCGCTTAATGAACATTTACAATTTATGAGTGTTTTCTATCGAGAGTTTGAGTAAGACTTCAAACAGTTCGACTCTCTCGACGGCGCAGAATGACAAAAATATCCGAGATGGCATAAACGAAGCATACGTAGTTTGCAAAGCAAAGTTTTATGGAATAGTTGGTTAGTGGAACAGTTATGGATACAAGTATGTTATCTAGAAGGTTGTATTTGGGTTAGTGGTGAAACTAAAAATTATAATAAATTATATTTAACAAAATGCAAAACTTACAAAGCGATGTACGACACTTATAAAGGAAGCGTGCTGGCGCCGATCATGGATGTATCGCAGTACTACTTCAAATAATTGTCTTCTCTGTCAATGTGCCTTTCAGTAGAAAAACTTTATTCAGAAGTATATGTGGCCTCAAAACATGTGGTGCTTACATCTGCATGGTTAATTTTAGTGTGCTTACTTTCAAGACACTGGAATTCATAGACTCAATCACCATGTCTTAATTGACTAAAATACGTGTACTGCAATAACAAAATGAAATTTTAAAACTGTCAATTTTCTACTACAGTTTTGCAAACGTGTCTGTTTTAGGAACAGAAGCGTCTCTTCTGTCGTTTGACACAAAGACGTTCGTTGCGCTGAACAACAATGCCGCCATTATGGATACGACACAAGTGCAGTTCTACCTGGTTCGTCCAGGACTAACTGGAGCCGCCAACACCGTGTCTATAATGTCCGCAGAGAAACCTGGCTGGTATCTCCGTCACTACGGCTATCGTTTGTACTTGGAGCCTTTGGCAAACCCAAGGAATCCACACATCTTTGACAAAGACGCAACCTTCGAAGAGCGTCCCGACGCCTTCTACTACGGCTTCACAGCGTTCCAGTCCGTCAACTATCCGCAGTACTACATTTCCGCCAACAGCATGCAACAGTTGTACATACTCCAACTTTCCGACACCAGTTCCTTCAAGAAGAACGCCAGTTTTGCCACGGAAGTTGCATTTGCTCCACAGTTCTGAAGGTATATGTTAATTGAATACGGTGATCCATGTTTACATACTATTCGTGTGATATTTACAGCGAAACAAAACTCATGGTTTTGGGGCTATGCGCCTAAGATATAACAAAAAACTAAACAGGTACAATGTTAACCAGCGCAACCGATAAGATCATGCGCAGTTCTATAAAATCGGGGTAACGTAGACTATAAGTGACGTATTAAGGGAGGCCTACTTAGAACCAACGCAGTCTCAAATAAACGTGTTATTTTGCCATAATATTCTTAATTGTAGTTACAAAAGGTTATGTTTGAGTAACTCTTATAAGTGCATAGGCAGAAAACCATGACTATTGTTTCGCTTTAAAATTTAATAACTTGAGCATTTTTTTAATACAAAATGGGGGCTATTGCCTCTAGCCTTTTTATTTGTCCTCAGCCACAACAATGTGCCTCCAATCCTGGCCCCATTCTGCCTCACCAGCCCTTATACTGTTTGTATGTCAGGTATAATTCTTTTGTAGGGGTATTTTTGGTCAATTTTAACTGGGGCCAGGTTCTGAAAGGGCAATGGATTTAGAGAGCAACAGTTTCGATAAAAGGGCAGTTTGCTGGTATGGTAACAGCCCACAGACCCAATTTGTGGATCACTCGGACTGAGCTTCTGAAACACTTACATTTACGTAGGTCAATGTATTAGGTTTGTAGACAGGCGAGTCCTGGACTTGGCAAGACGGTGCAAGGTTTTGTTCAGCAGATTATGTGAAAATGTACACACTTTGTTTACCACATTAATGGCACCTTCTGCTGAATGCCAAATCTGCTGTAGCACAAAAAATTTCAAACAACAAACCATTTTTATACGTACAGAGTCCCTTTTGACCAGTTATGGTGGGTGTTTTTGACCAGTTAATTTGCGTGTTTTTTACCAATTAAAGTACCTTGCCCAAGTTGAAACGAATCAAAACCACATTGCGTATATTAATGTGGGCGTAACTGTGCTTGAATACATTTTGTGTTATCACTAAATAACGCCAAACCTATGCCTTAACACCAGGATTGGTGCAATTTTGTGTAATTAGGTACATTGCAATTGTAAAATTATATATTTTAATTGACATTGAGCTTGTATGATGCTGTATAATTGACCATTGCAATTGGCCAGGTCTATGCAAGCAAGGACATTATATATATATATATATATATATATATATATATATATATATATATATATATATATATATATATATATATATATATATATATATATATAGAATATCCTGGCACATTTGTTTTATTCATATCTGTGTCTTTATTGTAGATAAATGCACGGTTCTGCGACATGTCAGCAGAAGTATGCTGGATTGGACAAGGACTACAGTTACCTACTCGGAAGAAACAAATGTTTAGCCGGAAAACCTGTGTTAATAACACCAAGGTTGATTATCAAATAAACGTGTTGCATTAAAAGGAGTGTTTACTTTTTGCTACGAGATTCGTCGTATAGTGACGGACTTGTCCACTGGCTTTATTCTAGACCGAACCAAAAGGCTTAGAAGTTAGATCGTTATACCAACAAAATCTCGCACAGTCATTTGTCCAAGTGCAAAATAATCGAAATGTCCTGCATTTGTTGTGTTTTCTTGTTTGACAATAGTGGTTTTGCATTATTAATTTGCTATAAATTTGTTGTAAACAACATATTGAAAAGGAATATTTTAAAAGCGAATTATACCATATTATTTTTAACTGAACTATACCAAATTTCCTCAACTCTTGTGTACTAAACACAACAACTGGCAAGGCATTTAAAATTGTTCTTTGCATGCAATGGTGCATTTGCTAAAGAGAACCCTTAAACAATTTACCATGTGAAGAAATCCCATTTACTTTCATAAAATTATCGTAGGAATAGTATTGCTAATATTTCACATTGTAAATACCTCTCAAAAAACTGTTTTATATTCTTTCCGAATATTTCGACCGATGCACTTGGTGTTTCGTCGATGGACTGATGTCATCTGCCCGGGGTAGATGCATGGGGGTGCAAACTCGGTGAAACAACACCAAGATGCCACAGTAAGCCTACCATCAACGTCTCATTGAGACACAATGTGGCAACCATCAACACTTTGGTTACTCGGTACACAATGTGGCAACCATCAACACTTTGGTTACTTGGTACAGAATGTGGCAATCATCAACACTTTTAATACTTCGTAAACAATGTGGCAGCCATCAACACTTTGGTTACTAAGTACACAATGTGGCAGCCATCAACACTTTGGTTATTGGGTACACAATGTGGCAGCCATCAACACTTTGGTTACTAAGTACACAATGTGGCAGCCATCAACACTTTGGTTATTGGGTACACAATGTGGCAACCATCAACACTTTGGTTATTGGGTACACAATGTGGCAACCATCAACACTTTGGTTACTGGGTACACAGTGTGGCAACCATCAACACTTTGGTTATTGGGTACACAATGTGGCAACCATCAACACTTTGGTTATTGGGTACACAATATGGCAACCATCAACACTTTGGTTACTCGGTACACAATGTGGCAACCATCAACACTTTGGTTACTTGGTACAGAATGTGGCAATCATCAACACTTTTGATACTTCGTAAACAATGTGGCAGCCATCAACACTTTGGTTACTAAGTACACAATGTGGCAGCCATCAACACTTTGGTTATTGGGTACACAATGTGGCAGCCATCAACACTTTGGTTATTGGGTACACAATGTGGCAACCATCAAAACTTTGGTTACTGGGTACACAGTGTGGCAACCATCAACACTTTGGTTATTGGGTACACAATGTGGCAGCCATCAACACTTTGGTTATTGGGTACACAATGTGGCAACCATCAACACTTTGGTTATTGGGTACACAATGTGGCAACCATCAACACTTTGGTTATTGGGTACACAATATGGCAACCATCAACACTTTGGTTATTGGGTACACAATGTGGCAGCCATCAACACTTTGGTTACTGGGTACACAATATGGCAACCATCAACACTTTGGTTACTAAGTACACAATGTGGCAGCCATCAACACTTTGGTTACTAAGTACACAATGTGGCAACCATCAACACTTTGGTTACTTGGTACAGAATGTGGCAACCATCAACACTTTGGTTACTTGGTACAGAATGTGGAAACCATCAACACTTCAACTCCGCAGTGCACTGGCGCAACAACTTAGCCAACTCTCGGTAGAGAAGATGTTCCTTGCCATGAGTCACGTCGATGATGCTCTCTGCCTGTGAACACAGAAGGGCGAGAGACAAATATAAGATCGATCCTTCGTTGCCTTCCAGAACTGTTTTATTGCACCCGGTAAAATATGCAACTAATGTGATGTTATGAACTTATGAACTAAGCAGTCATTGGTAACTCTCCAACAGTGATATGATTGTGCATACCTTGACTGAATTAGTAGACAATAAGCGTGACAGCACATCTGATACTGACCACAGTAGATCGCTAGAAAGTGTTGTGTTTTGCTCTGGAGGCAATGCTGCATAAACACGGGAGGGAACATTATTATTTATGGCTTAAAATATAAACACGGGAGGGAACATCAGAGTTTATGACTTAAAACATAAAAAGGGAGGGAACATCATTGTTTGACTTTAAAACAATGCAGAGATTAACAATATTTGTGACATTATTTCACCAATGAAATGGCTTCTACTTTGAAACATCCTCTATCAAATAATTTGCCTATAATATTTCTTCATGATATTAGTATGTGTAAATACTCTTTCAACGGCAGCAGCAAAATAACATAATTCTAACCGATCCGCATAGGATCACTGAATTCCCCAGGTATCCCTAGCTACGACTGGATGGAGTGTCATAATATCACTGTAACACCTGCCATGAGATTATATATATAATTATATATATATATATATATATATATATATATATATATATATATATATATATATATATATATATATATATATCATTTCAGTTAATTATTTATCATTTAATTATATTACTATCACCTAAGAGATAATAACAACTAACCAAGTGCAACTAAAATCATGACTATTATGCCAGTGGCTTACTCAGAATGTGCTCTAAAAATTTGAGATTCCAGTCATTTCTCCGGTGGACTGAGGGCTGACATGTTAACCAGCGCAACAGAAAAGGGCATGCACAGTTCTATGAAAATCGGGTAATGTACACTACCACTGACATATTTAGTGAGGCCAGCATACACAGAACCAATGCAGTCTCAAACAAACTTGCTATTTTGTCAGAAAGAGATTTAGTTTAGTAAACAAACGACCAAGATATGTTACATAAGTTGAGTTGGGATGCAAACAGCATGGCTATACCCTACTGGCATGTATCAAAGTAGGTGTAAATTATATTTTCATTTGGCAAGCGAATATTGCCAGACTATGACACTTGTGACATAAGGTTATGTAACAGTATGAGATTAAGATGTTGTGCGTTCAAAAAGGTTTTCACAGTAAACCACTGATGTGATGTTTTTAATTGTAGTTACAAATGGTTATGTTTTAGTAACTCTTATAGGTGCATACGCCAAAACCATGACTTATGTTTCGCTTTAAGCAGAGACCACTGTAGCCGTAAACCGTCCACCATTCTTGCTCCCACTCACCTCAGTTAAAGTGGTCATTGCATCCCTTGACCGCTGCAGATAAAATTGTATCTATCTAACTTTCATCAGTTGTCCGCCAACGCTGGGGTGGTATTTGGGGTAATACAATCCACAACAAAGGGGACATAACTGGGCTGACGTCATTTTGTTTTTACTGACGTCTTTATGTACGAAAACAAATTCTACAAAATATTAAGGTAACTATTACAATTTGATGGTTCAGTGAACAAGCGTAACAAGAATCTGCAATCACTAAAAAAAGGATGATATGCTGAAGCCAGTCATACTTAAACACGTGGGTAAAACTCAGTGTAACCTGTTAACAGCTCAATACAGTCGCGCCTCGTTATAAAGCGATGGTCGGGTCCACGATACTGGATCGCGATGTAAGCGAGGGGCGTTAGGTGTTCTCATATCTCCCACCAGGGGTACCACGAACAGCAATTAATATACCACGACGTCACTGATCGCTGCCGCTGTGACGAAGCCCTGTTGTCCCACACCGTTTATAAAGCTTATTTAGAGTAGACTATTAACGTTAATGTGTGTTGTATCGATTTAAAAATGTCACACTTTATCGAATGTTGAACTGAATACAATACATGTGTGTGGAATTTTGGCATACAAATAATCTGTTACGATGGACTGACTGATCGCCGCCACTGCGAGGAAGACCTGTTGTCCCGCACGGTATTTTACCCAGTTTATTGTACACGTTTTAGCCGCTAGGGACTTGACCTCGTTAGTGACCACGCGTCATTATTCGCCAGTCGCCGTATCGCCTGCTCGCCTGCGCGCCTGTTCGCCGTATCACGTATTCTAATTTAGCCACTGTTTCACGCACTAAATGTGAGTATAGAACTGTAGATTATTGACTTATAGTACACATAGTTGTATTTGTCGTAGTAATTAGAATGTATACATAGCTTAGTAATAGATTCGTTTGTTTCATAGCATATATCGTATTACGTACATCTAGCGAAAGTCGGCCCGCTAGCAGCACAGCTCTAAGCTTATTGTCCACGCCGCTACACGTGTTTATGTAGGTCATGTGCGCCTATCGCTGTTGGGCTACGTTCTATGTGCTATCCGCCTATATACAGTGCAGTATAATTGTGTTATTTCTAAAGTATAGTACTATTGTAGTTTTGATAGTTAGTCTAGTATGATGCGTAATTAGGCTTAGGCTTACTGTTAGCTTTATTTAATACACTTCGCCCTAACAAGTTAATTTATTGTTCTTATTATTCTTTGCATTTCGACAGATGTATTTTGTTGCGGGTTATCACCAATAAAACCTGTACGGAAACGAAACAGTGTGCATCGCCGAATTAGTCGAAATTTATGTAGCCTACTGAAAGTGCACTACGCCATGGAAGAAGTAGTTCGGGCCTACGAAGTCCTAAAGAAGACGCGCACGATCAAAAAGGGTCTGCTGACGAGGTGCGTCAACAGACTGCGCGCAGTTGTCGGCCAAGGAGCTGACGTACAGGCCGACACTGTAGATGATGCAAGACGCCGCGCACGACTCTTGCTTGAAGAACTCAATAACATCAACGTGCAGATGGAGACCGTCTTGCTGGAGAATGACATCGCAAGAGAAGACGACGAAGAAGGCGTCTCACGTCCAACGGCTCGCTTCGTCGATGTTGAGAGTAACGTTGAAGAAGTCACCGCTAGAGAAATAGAGATCGACAAGCTGCAGACAGGATGGACGCACGATACGCAACCCGCCGACGCCAACGCCAACGCCGACGTTCTCGCCAAGACGCTCGAAGCACTGAGCATCATCACCGACAAGCTAGTCACCCCGAGAGAAAGCGCATCAATCCGCACGACAGGAACGCATCCGCCAAGATGGGATGGCCAAAACAAGAATTTCTACTCGTGGCGATTGCAGCTAGAACAATACTTCAACTCCGCTGGTATCAGCAAGGAGGCAGACAAGCTGATGTACATACTGCACGCCTCAGTTCTGCCGTCTCGAGTGACCGCCTCTATCGACAGCTGCACTGCTATGAGCGGCCCTAACGGAGTATGGTGCCGGCTAGAAGAGAAGATACCGAAGGCAGCTGTAGTCCAAGAAATCATCGCTGACATGGACGGCATTCGACCGATCAGACAGAATGCAGCATCAGAGATGAGAGCCGTATTGGATCGATTGACCGACTTTGCGCGACGAATCACGGAAATCGGCAATGAGAGCGAACTCGACTCGCCCACAGTGGTACGCATCGTAAGCAGCAAGCTGGAGCCAGAACTTTACTACGAGTGTGAACGCTGGATGCGACAGAACCACCCCGCAGAACAACTCTCCGTCAACAGAATCGTCGAATTTCTACGAGCAGAAACAGAGGCGCGTGAACGATTGATGCCAGCCAAATCGACCAGGACTGAGAAGAAATCGTCACTCCATCACGTCAACGGAACCGAAACGTCATTTACCGATCCGTGTATCTTGGGCTGCGGAGTTCACCACAAGTTTATCGACTGCCAGGCGTTTCAAGCGATGCAACCTGCACAACGCCGCGATGTCATCAGAACCGACGGACGCTGCTTCAGCTGTTACGGTCGTCATCGAAGTAGCGACTGTACACGGCCGAAGCGATGCATCAAATGCGGTGATCGACATCACAGACTACTCAACTGTCAACCGAATCGCCAGTTGTCAGCGCCAACGTCAACGACACGTCGTGCCTCGCCACCTACGTCACAGATGAACCCTGCATCCGCCAGTTTTACGCCACAGCAAGGCGCCGCAACGTCAACGCCAACCTTCCTTGGTCACCTGCACGGGAATCAAGGCCGGTTCTCGCCGTCAACCTACGTGGAGGTTCGTGACTCGACTGGAGCGTGGCACAAGATAGTCGCTTTTCTCGACACCGGAAGCGACACCACCCTCGTGAGACATTCACTGGCAAAGCGACTTGGCATCACCGGCGATGATCAAGTCTTCTGTTACGGTGTGGCAGGGGGCGGAGTCAGATCTGAGAAGAGTGCGAGATACGTGCTTCGCGTGCGACCGGTGCAAAGAGACGCGAGCATCGCCTACGACATCATCGCCATGGGAATCAAGGTGCCAGCTCACGACGCGCCCGCGATCGACAGCAGCCTGTTTCAACAGTACGAGTACCTTCAACCGGCGCGAGATTGCGTTCCATTGGCGAAAGAGAAAATTGACCTCCTGGTAGGATACGACCAGGCCTACCTGATCTCAACACTTCACACGATCTCCTCACCTACGAACGAAGCGCAACTACCGAGTGCAGCCTGCACACGGTTGGGCTGGGTGCTCTATGGTGGTCAGATACAGCCCCCAAGAGCCGTCGTTAGATCTGCAGTTCACCACGTGCAGCGACTCATCGAAGATGACATCAAGAAGCTGTTCTACTCCGACGTAGCGGGGGTCAAGCCGACGACCGCCTGCATCTGCAGTGACAAGGAACTAGCTGAATCGAAGTTTTTACTACACGCCAAGACAACTACTTCCATCACAAAGGAAGGAAGAATCAAAGTCTTCATGCCTTGGCGTGATGGATACCCTGAGGCTCTCCCTTTCAACAAGGAGAAGACAGTTGCCAGAATGTATCAGCAAGAGAACTCCTTGAGACGAAATGGTCGTCTTGAAGCATACAACGCCGAAATCAGAAATCTCATCACGCAGGGATTTGTACGTCCACTCACGATTGAAGAGACTCACGACGGGCGTGGTTGGTATCTGGAGCATCACGCCGTCTATCGAGAAGACAAGTCCACCACGAAGACCCGCATCGTCTGGAACGCCGCCGCACTGTTCAAGGGCGTTTCACTCAACGACGGCTTTCACAAAGGCCCCGACCTGCTCAACTCACTCATCTCATGTCTTCTCGCTTGGCGTCGCGATCGAGTCGCACTCGTGGGAGACGTGAAGAAGATGTTTAACCAGATCGAAGTTGCCGAGCCGGACCAGATCTTTCACCGGTTCGTTTGGCGATTTGGAGATGAGTGCTCACCGCCAATCGCATTCCAGTGGATACGTCTACCGTTCGGGGAACGACCCGCACCGGACATCGCCATCAACTCCGTCAGAATCCTTGCTGAAATCGGTCGTCAATCGGAACCGATTGGAAGCTACATCGTCGACAACGAAATGTACATGGATGACATCAGCCACTCAACCGCCACTGCAGAAGATGCCATCAGAGCAAGAGACGAAGTCGATGCTGTCCTCGCCAGAGGGAAGTTTGACATCAAGACGTGGCATTCGAATCATGCAGCAGTAGATGACAACCCCGATGAGCCGACAATCGACGTCTTAGGTCATCATTGGGACAAATCACTCGACCTGTTTTCACTGAAGGCCAAAGATGTTGAAATGGAATCTGACCCGGTAACGAAGCGAACGATACTGAGTCTCGTCGCGAAGATATGGGATCCTCTGGGCATGCTGTCGCCTGTCTCGTTAGCATTCCGCATCGACCTACAAGACTTGTGGCGCCGTGGTGTGTCTTGGGATGAACCAATCGACGACGACGACAAGCAGCGATGGAACACACACGTGATTCAGATGCAAGAGTTAGTGAAGTTTCAAGTGCCTCGTTGTGTGAAGCCAAACGATAGCGTCGGCAAGCCGCAACTACACTGCTTTAGCGACGGAGGTGCGAATGCCTACGGTGCTGTTCTATGGCTACGTTGGCCACTCAGCAACGGCGCCACGACGACGACATTCGTCATGGCGAAAGCACTCGTCGCTCCTCTGAAGAAGAAGTCGATTCCACGGTTGGAGTTGATGGCCGCCGTCATCATGTCTCGACTCGCAAAGTTCATCGAAGACGTCATGGGCGGATTCGACTCTATACACTTCTGGGTCGATTCGCAAACCGTCCTGAAGTGGGTTCGCTCTGCCTCCGCCAACTTCAAACCGTTCGTGTCTGCCCGTATTCAAGATATACAGGACACACACCCGCGCTTCATGGACGAGTTTCGCTACGTCCCGTCCAACATGAACGCCGCCGACGCGCTCACGAAGCCTCTCTCAGTACGTGAACTCCAGTACTGGCATGAGGGACCGCTCTTCTTACGTCAACATGAAGACACGTGGCCGCAAGAGTCTACATGCGAACAAGACTCTGAGATTGAAGCCGCCACACGAATCGAAGGTCGCAACGAGAAAGCTCGCACGCCACGTCACCGCCGTATACATCATGTTCGCGCCAATGATGTATGCATCGCCGACATGACCATTGCAGATCGACTCGTCGCTCAAGTCAGCGAATGGGACCGCCTTACCCGCCACGTTGCGCGCTGGAGACGAATACTGCAACCGAGAGTTAACCGCGCCGATACCAGAACGATTGGAGCAGAAGAACTGAAGGACGCTCAGCAAGCCAGTCGGAGTTCCGAGAAGACTTTGCCGCGTGTCGCTCAACATTCGCCAGCATCGCTCCAGTGCTCGACGCCAAGGGCATTGTCCGCGCCGAGGGACGCATCGGACAGTTGCCTCTGCATCCTGATGTGTGCCACCCGATCATCCTACCAGGAAACAGTCCACTCGTCGAACTCTACGCTCGCCGAAAACACATACGATATCTACACCAGGGGTACCGAGTGGTGCTCGCAAACATCGCCAAGGAAGGAATCCACATCGGCAATGGGAAAGAACTGCTGAAGTCTGTGGCTAGTAAATGTCTGTACTGTCGCACCAGGCGGGAGTCCATGCTACAACAACAGATGGGCATCTTACCTGCCTTCCGAGGAAACCCCTGTACGCCACCGTTCGCCGCTGTGGCCGTTGACTTTTTCGGACCGCTACAGACAAAAGTCAGCAGAAACGTTACGACAGAATCATCTGTGATGATCGTGACGTGTACTACCACACGAGTCGTCCACCTGGAGCTAACCAGCAGCGCATCCACTGAATCATTCCTACTCGCGTGGCGTCGATTTGTCTCACGCCGAGGAGTACACCCGACGACAGTCTTCAGTGATCGAGGCAAGAACTTCCAGGGGGCGCAGCGACCGCTCCGTGATGCGATCGACTCGTGGGACGTTTCGCGTCTCAAGCGAGAACTCGCTGCCGAACGAACACACTTCGAGTGGCAGTTCAACGTGCCGAAGGCGAGCCACATGAACGGTGTCGTCGAGTCCCTCATACGTAGCTGCCGCCGAGGACTCGATGCTGCCGTCAACTACCTCAAGCGCCGATTCACCTTCGAGGAATGGCAGACCTTCCTCTCGGAGGTGATGTACGTCATCAACTCGAGACCGCTGTTTCCCGACGGACCTGATCCTGTCGGGTCACCTGCGGTCACCGGCAACGACATTCTTCACCCCTTCGACCAGCCAACGGTGCCGCAGCCCGTTGTCGAGGACCGTCCACATCCGCGAGACGTTGTGAAAGCTCTGCATCAGCGTGTCCAGTTGTTCTGGGAGACGTGGCTGAGATACATGCCGCCGCATCTCATCGCTCGCTCGAAGTGGTTTCACTCGCGGCAGAACCTGCAAGTCGGCGACTTGGTGCTTCTACTGGAGCCCGGGATGAAGGGCGCGGCCGCCCCACGCGCTCTGTGGGAACGTGCCGTCGTCACAGCTGTCCAGCCCGGTGATGATGGCCTAGTACGGAAGGCTACCGTGCGAACAGCCAACGCAAGGCTCTATGATCGGCCTATTCACAAGATGTGCCTGATCGCCACCGACGACGAATTGAGCAACGGCTTACGAAGAAAATGAACGTTATCATATTGCAAACTGCTCTGTTTACCGCTAATGTTTTATATTTTCCTTTTTTTCCAATTAGCTAGGCGGGAGTGTTTCGGCAGTTTACCCAGTTTATTGTACACGTTTTAGCCGCTAGGGACTTGACCTCGTTAGTGACCACGCGTCATTATTCGCCAGTCGCCGTATCGCCTGCTCGCCTGCGCGCCTGTTCGCCGTATCACGTATTCTAATTTAGCCACTGTTTCACGCACTAAATGTGAGTATAGAACTGTAGATTATTGACTTATAGTACACATAGTTGTATTTGTCGTAGTAATTAGAATGTATACATAGCTTAGTAATAGATTCGTTTGTTTCATAGCATCTATCGTATTACGTACATCTAGCGAAAGTCGGACCGCTAGCAGCACAGCTCTAAGCTTATTGTCCACGCCGCTACACGTGTTTATGTAGGTCATGTGCGCCTATCGCTGTTAGGCTACGTTCTATGTGCTATCCGCCTATATACAGTGCAGTATAATTGTGTTATTTCTAAAGTATAGTACTATTGTAGTTTTGATAGTTAGTCTAGTATGATGCGTAATTAGGCTTAGGCTTACTGTTAGCTTTATTTAATACACTTCGCCCTAACAAGTTAATTTATTGTTCTTATTATTCTTTGCAGTTCGACAGATGTATTTTGTTGCGGGTTATCGCTAATAAAACCTGTACGGAAACGAAACAGTGTGCATCGCCGAATTAGTTTATTTAGAGTAGAATGTTAACGTCAATGTGTATTGTATCGATTTAAAATGTCAAAATGTGACTTGAATCAAATACACGTGTGAGGAATTGTGGAATACAAATTGACAATAATCTATCGATGGACTAACTGTATGATATTTATTAAAAAATAGTAGCTTCACTTTATCCATTCGGGAACGCGCATCTCCTGAGACACTTTGCATTGCGATTCACCCTTTCGTATCCGGATGACCAAATCTAACTTTTCGCGAACCATGTACGCCTTGCGTTTTGGCATAGCGAAGATTCGAGAACAGTATTTGTGATGTGTGTAACAGACTAACGGAAGGCTAATGATACTTCGTTGCTGTTTCACCCGAGTTTTATATTGCTGTTGCCTGCTCTATTGCATTTAACACTATTTTACTCCACTTTTATTTCAATGCACTGAGTTATTTGCATGTATCGGCATTCAGTAAGAATGGTTTAATCTTGCCGCCTGAAAGCGACTCGCTCTAACGGGTTAAACACTGTTTTTAATCGATTTGAAGGTGCAGAAGCGATTTGGCTCTGATGTAGAAATTACTACTTAATGTGTGAATGTTTTATTCACATGCAACGCATTTGTGTGAATCACCATTGCAATTAACAAGTTGCCCGGCCGAAGCCAACGGCAGCGAAACACGATTGATGGCAGCCCAACCAATTCACCCCTGGCAGCAAAAAATCGGGGTCCACGACCGACCGCATTATATCAGAACCGCGTAATAACGGGGCGCGTTATAACGAGGCACAACTGTATGATGGAGTTACATGGTCAACAGATGGCGCTACGTGTTTAACAAGATTTAATAAGATTTGTCATCCAAGCCAAAGGCCCAGATGGCAAGTGGACAAGGAAGCCATTGGCTTATCGAGAGTCCAACAATGTTCATCTACTTATAGCCCGCCCTCCTGTAAACTACCACACTCATTATTATTTATGTTTAATGCAGCACCACGTCTCTGGAACAATCTGCCACTTGCCGTGGGTGCTACAGACTGCAATAACAGCTTCAATAAGCAGCTTAAGACTCTTCTTTTTAAACTTGCATGTTCTCTTTAAACCAGATTTGTGTGCGGTTATGGATTCAAGTCACTCTGTCTAGTGTGTTAACCCTGTCTGTGGTGTTTACGATATGGTCCTACATGATCTGTGTGAACATTTGAAGGGGGGGGGCTTCCTAAATTGTCTGTGCCGCTTGTAGACTGGATGTTAGTGAGGTTGTGCTATGTATCAACACAATTGCTTCGACTGGTATTGTGACCTGCTTAGTTGAAGTGGCAGTCTAGTAGACAAGAAGTTGTACATTAGTGATTGATCCTGATAAGATTAAATGTTTTACCTATTTTATCATATTGAAACTGCTACTAAATGTAACTGCAGAGTTGACAAGTTGTATTATTTAATGGTTACGTTTATCTTACATATGTGCAGTAGATGTTAAAGTGTGTTGTTATCTTTCTTGCATATAGTAGATATCAGTGAATGACATATATTTTGTCCTGATTGATATGCGCAGTGAATTGTATTACACTGGATTATATGCAGTATTGGTTGTGTTGTTACAGGGTCAAAGTATACACAATAAAGATTGTTGAGTCACACTATTGGAGATTCCTTCCTCACTTGAAGGGGAGCCCAGATTGAATGGTGGATAACGTCGCGCGTGTGGCTCGGGACAGTAATTAGTATTTTGATATGACATATATTGTATTTATTGTCAATATTATTTCAATGCTTTAAACGTCGGGCACGGTGGTTGTGTAGTAGAGCGTCAGATTTCGTGGGGGACCGGAGTTCGAGTCTATCTACTACCATTTAGAAACTTGGGCACTTTGCCGGTGTCTTCCGGAAGATACACTAAAAGCTGTTGATGCTAATGCCAGGGGAAGCAAAAGACCCCACACAGGGTGTAAATGTGTAACCTGATGCGGCCTCCATCTCTCTTGAGGTACTGCAGAAGCGTCTCTGAATGGCCACAGCTGTCAGATATGTAGTGCAGAAAAAAGCTGTAATATAAGTATTATTATTAACTATATTATACCATAAAATGTTATGCAGGTTATATTTACCGATATTGGTCCAGAGTCCTGCAGCCGTACTCGAGAGCCTTGAGCCAGTGGGAGAGCTGGATGGCAGCATCGAATGCGCAGTCGGTGATTTGTACAACGTAGATGTTGTTTGGATGGAGCAGTTGTTGCTGCATCTGTAGACAGTTCTCACAGGTCTCCAACACAGCCTCATAGTCTGCCACTACACACACAGAGTCAGTATTACTGAACACAAATCTGTATTTTCACGTAGAAAGCGAACCAAAAGTCATGGTTTAGGGCAATGAACCTACAATCAAGAATATCACGCCAATGGTTTTCTCATATTTGTTTCTATCAATGGGAGATTCTGGTCAAATCTTCGTTTAACTGGGGTTTGACATGTAACCAGCGTGAATGATAAGCACATGCACAGTTCTAAGAAATTGGCTAACCTAGACTACCACTGAATGTGACATATTAAGAGTGGCAGGTATATACACAAGTAAGCAAAACGTTTCAATAAAATGCGCTGCTAAGTCAGAAAGGGACTAGTTTAGTAAACAAATGCCAAAATATGTTACATGTTTCAGTTTTGATGCAAAAAGCATGACACGACCCATGAAACTACAATAGGCGCATAGACCCAAAACCGTGACTTTTGTTTCCATTTAACAAGCTAACCTATGATAACACAGGACTTGCATCATAGGGTAATATTTTGCATACAGAGCTGTGTTAACCACCACACTTGATTTTGTTATACTAAATGATGTCTTTTAATATAATCCATCCAAACCTGTATCAACACAGCAACAATTTGGTTATCAAGACAGTTAGCAAATACAGCAAAATATCTCATCTGGTAGTAAAACAAAAGTAGTGTTTTTTTCACTCTTGTCTTTCTTGAGTTGCTTCACTTTCTGTGAATGTGCCACAAGTTCGCTGTTCTCTCTTGTGTAACTTGAATCAAATTCTGTTCTCTTGCAATCATTGCGTGTCGCTATGCTTCCATCTGGTACAACATTTTACACACAACACTAGGTCACCTGCCGTAGCAGCTTTACCTAGAAAGAAGCCGACTAAAACAAACTCGGCATATATAAGTATAAATGTATTGTTGTGTCACGCATATCAAATGCATGGCTGATAACATATTTTCTTACATTGATAATGTCACAGTAATCATTAGGAAAATGAATTTGGCAATACGATTGTGAATTACCATTGGTATTCATTTCTGTGGGTGGCGATAAGTAAAGAGGTATGACTTAATCATAAGATTATTAGTTGTTCCATGATAAGAACAGCTGTGTTATACCTATAATATTTATGATACCATTTTATAGTTTGGGGAATAAAAAGGTTTTTGGGCATAGTGGAAATGTGTAATTATAAAAAATACAATTCTGTTATTTCTATTTGGATACACTCTTTAGTCAAGTATTGTACGCCGTAAACTTCCACATAGTTAAATGTGTGTAACAGAGGTGCTACGTACTCTCATATGGTTTATGTACTGAAGTATTTGTCGCGTGCATGGTTTCTGCGATTGTTTGAAGTTAAAGTTTTACGTAGCGAACAATTGTTGATTTACCATAGAAACCACCACGAACCCTTGAAATACGGGGTATTCTGAAAAAATAAAGGCGTTACGTTTCATTCGTGGGGTCGCAGATTAATCCCTGAAAGATTGGCGCCCGATGTGCAAGCCGTCTAGGAGGAAACATTAACATACATACGCTAGCTCGATTATAGTTAGGAACTATGAATTGTGAATTTAAAAACGTTATGCAGTGGCGTCACTAAATTCAATTAAAGCTCTCTCATGATGTGTAGGTAATATGCATTTGCTGCAGACCTGGGGCCGAGTACATTTCCACGAGTATGAGTACGAGTACATCTTGTACGACATCATAATAACTCTGTATAGTAATAATAAAATATTTTAAAAATAAATTTCATTTATATAATTCAGGAAGAGCTGACTATGCAATGGCAGTTGATTACACTTGTTATGAGGAAAACTGTAAAAAATCCTTTATATTTGGGACCAAACTGGGGGTTGCATTCCATTCAAAGTACGATTCGCATTCAAACGCAGATGTTCAGGGTATGCATTCAAGCATGGGTTAAAATGTTTGTATTTAAATTGAAAATACTTTTCAAAATAAATTTCATTGCAAACATAACAAGACAAAAGAAATATAACCATTAAATCTATATGATATATGAATCAATGAACACTGTTAGGCATATTGTGGCTGGCAGTGACCACAAGTCCACAACTAATATTTGTTGAGAGGGTGGATTAGCACCTGCCAATGTCCAGGACTAAATTGTGGATGGACATGTTATACTTAGCATCATCTTCTCCTGAAAAAATAATTTTAAAGGTGAAACGAATGGGTTTAAAAGAAAAAATACTACATATTAGCAATATTTATTTTTAACGAAGAAACCTGCTGATTTACCCAAAAAAATGTGTAGCAAGACAATACACACATGGCTGCGACAACAAAGCTAGCATTATACCCAGAGTAACAAGGCACAAAATGTTTTAACATAACAGCGACAATGTTACACAATTTAAAAAGATAAGCAGGCCCGTCCACACGGTTTTAAAAGGGGGGTTGAGCATACATAATCAGCAGAGGATTTCTGTAAAAATGTTGCAGTTAACCCTCCCAAGGATTGGCATAAATTTAAAGAAGAACAAAGAATGTTACATGAAAGCAGCAATGATACATACATACATTGTTTCACATGTTTCACTGAACAATATATCTACACATGAATGTATACATACATTGTTTCACATGTTTCACTGAACAATATATCTACACATGAATGTATACATACATTGTTTCACATGTTTCACTGAACAACATATCTACACATGAATGTATACATACATTGTTTTACATGTTTCACTGAAATAATAAAAAAGGTATAAAGGTATTGCAGAGTTAATTTTAAGAACTGCATGCGCGCGCACCCCAAGCGTTGTAGCCTGACGTGAATCATATGCATACCAAGTGGCGTTTTCCGCAACTATCGAGTTGCGTACAGCGTACATTGTCCGACTGTGCGACTGCAATTTTCTTCCTTTGCAAGATGTATATAAGTAAACTCCTGGAAATAAGTTCGAGACGAAGAGCTTGACACACAACTCTATTAGGGTGACGTAGGACGCTACCTTGTAACCAGCATAATTGAAGATAAGGTGTTACGGAATTAACTTCCTTACAGGATATCTATTCTGACACACATGATGCATGCTGTTTCAGACATCTAGTAATGTATACTATGTATCCAACTCCACGCTTTTATTAACTCACTTTTATGTACCCCTTGCTTTAATGTTTTCATTTTTTTCGCCTGTATCTTCTTGCACCACCACACGGTAGCGTGGTAAAAACTAACGGATGATTAAGCGTGGCCCCGTTTGATCTTCCCCATTTGCGAGATCCTACATACCCTACCAGAGAGAGAGAGAGAGAGAGAGAGAGAGAGAGAGAGAGAGAGAGAGAGAGAGAGAGAGAGAGAGAGAGAGGGAGGGAGGGAGGGAGGGAGGGAGGGAGGGAGGGAGAGAGAGAGAGACACACACACACGCACGCACGCACGCACGCACCCACACACACACACACACACACACACACACACACACACACACACACACACACACACACACACACACACACACACACACACACACACACACACACACACACACACACACACACACACACACACACACACACACACACACACACACACACACACACACACACACACACACACACACACACACACACACACACACACACACACACACACACACACACACACACACACACACACACACACACACACACACACACACACACACACACACACACACACACACACACACACACACACACACACACACACACACACACACACACACACACACACACACACACACACACACACACACACACACACACACACACACACACACACACACACACACACACACACACACACACACACACACACACACACACACACACACACACACACACACACACACACACACACACACACACACACACACACACACACACACACACACACACACACACACACACACACACACACACACACACACACACACACACACACACACACACACACACACACACACACACACACACACACACACACACACACACACACACACACACACACACACACACACACACACACACACACACACACACACACACACACACACACACACACACACACACACACACACACACACACACACACACACACACACACACACACACACACACACACACACACACACACACACACACACACACACACACACACACACACACACACACACACATACAACGGAACCGACATACTCTAGGATAATAATAGTAAATTAGAAACAGTCTCCACAACGTTTGGCTGTAAGGCAATAAACTAACATGCCTTTGATACGTACAACAGTTAAGAAGGCGGTGTGTGGTGACGGCGCCTGGTAATAGCTTTAATGCCGTAGTTGATGACGTAGCGTTGCTGACGTAATATATATATATTTGTGTTGGGCAAGCACGTAGCACCTTAGCGGGTTTGGTCAACTACATTTAAGCGCAATGAGAATGCTGGTTTGCAAGACTCTTGGATATGTTTCCCGTTTTGTTCCAGGTTGTAGAAATGCATGGATATAGTTACGATCAGACTGAACAAAGGCGCCCATAGGTTATGCGCGTAGATTCACTATGATCGAGACACTTTAACATGCAATATGTGAGGACGTGCAGTACTTTTAAGACCTTTCATCAGGGCAAATTGCCCCTACATACATACAGACACATACATGCACACGCATACACACAAATGGTCATCAATATCACGAACCACATTCATGCAAAGGTCACTGCTTTAGTGTGACATGTCGTGCACTTTCAAGAACAATTAAAAGGCACGTGCAATATTTGTCCGAAGTAGCAGAAGCATCTAGGGGAAACTGAGGCTGAAGTTGACAATGCTAAGCATTAATTGCTGATTTATGGGGCTTTTATTAACATCAAAAAATTGGTAACAATACAACTCAACACACTAACATACGTACAATCTTTAAACATAACAATTAATGTGTAAATAAAAGAGAGTGAAACATAATAGTTTAAATTCATTTACCATTCTCCATCTCACCCCACATCTCGGGAAACATCTCACCCCACATCTGGGGAAACACGACTTTCACATGGAGCAAGTTGACAATAGGAATCCGCTAGCCTGGATCAGTTATCAGATAATTATAAATTAAGCATATAGACAACTCTCTGCGTCCTTCGTAATTAGAGCAACTTTCGTGCCACTATTCGATGCACTGCTAACTTTTGGTCCAATTGTTCGTTGGCGGATCTTCAAACTTCCGTGCATATCGTGTCTGTCGACATCAGTGGGGTATTCGACTTTTGAGGGCAATATGTCTTACCTGATAAGTAGACACTCCTTTCTGTGCTTTTTATTTGACAACGTCATAAACTGAAAACTCGTTGATGACACTCCCAGGTGTAGCTCCTTGCTCATCCGGTCAACTTGTCCCGGTCATCTTGACCCGTCGGGTCATTTGTTAGACTGATGTAACACATAGCATAGACCTAGTGAACTATGTAGAAAACAAGCGTTTACTGTAGTTCATAAATGTGCGCTGAAATGGAGAAAATGCGTGGTATTTTGAAGATACACTCGTGTTACTATATCTTGTTTGCTTTAGTAAAACATTATAATAACAACGAATGTTTCCGAGGCGCTGCCAGCTGTTCCCTGTTTTAACACTATTATGCGATTGTCAACATGCTCCATCCTTTGGCTTGCCTCATGTTCCCCTGTACGATGCACGTAGGCGGTGAACTTTACACTTACTGTTGCGTAGGCTACGGCATACCGGCCAAAGCCGGTCATTGTTGGCAAAGGCTGAGGACCGTTTTGGCAGCACAATGCGGCTTCTGTTTTTTTCGCCTTTTTGAATAAGACCGGCAGATGCACATTAAATCTAATATGCGCATATCAGAGCACACAAAACTGGCTTATAAACACCAGAGTTTCCATTGTTTCAACGCGCACAAATGGACATATGATATTTGAAAAACATTGCTAATATTTTATGAAAAGTATGAACAATTATATTTTTAGCTCAACGTTGAATTAGCTTTCCACGCTTCAGATCAACTTTCAGTGGTGATCCCTTAGCAGTGAAACCACCATTTTCACCAACAGTAACGCCAAACGGGCGAAAAACACAATTCCAGCATCTGTAAGCCCCACGTCTCATTGATATTTATTTATCACGTAGGTCCTGTTGTAACCACGTTATAAACAAAGTCGTAAATTTGACAAACTTGGCCAACCGTCATAACGACTCGTTGGGGCCGCTCGCACAATGTCATGGCGACCCGGACAAACCGGACGTCGCAATTTGGTACAACTAAGACGGGGTATTGGTTTGATTTACGATTGGTATTCGAGCTGTTATCGAAGGTCAATTGAACCATGTTGTACTACATGCGATTTTGACCAATGTTATAGTTGTTTTATATATATATATATATATATATATATATATATATATTTATATATATATATATATATATATATATATATATATATATATATATTTATATATATATATATATATATATATATATATAATACATACATACATACATACATACATACAGATAGACATACAGACATACATACAGATAGACATACAGACATACAGAGATAAAGAAACAAATAAAGAAACAGAGAAACAGAGAGTTGACAAACTTGGCCAACCGTCATAATGACTCACTGGGGCCGCTCGCACAATGTCATGGCGACCCGGACAAACCGGACGTCGCAATTTCATACACCTGAGACGGGGTATTGGTTCGATTTACGATTGGTATTTGAGCCGTTATCGAAGGTCAAATGAACCATGTTGTACTACATGCGATTTTGACCAATGTTATATATATATATATATATATATATATATATATATATATATATATATATATATATATATATATATATATATATATATATATATATATATATATATATATATATATACATGCATACATACATACATACAGACAGACATAAATAGATACAGATAAAAAAAAACAGAGAAACAGAGAGACACAGAAACACAGAGATAGAGAGAAGGGGAGGGGGAGAGGGAGAGGGAGACATGCAGACAGGCAGACAGACAGATAGACAGACAAAGAGACAAATATACATACATACATACATTCAAACATACATACAGACAGACAGACAGAGATACAGATACAGAAACAGATATAGAAACAGAGAGATACAGAAACACAGAGATAGAGAGAAAAGGGGGGGAGAGGGAGGGAGTGACATGCAGACAGGCAGAAAGACAGACAGACAGACAGACACTAAGACAACATTAGGCGACTTAGTACACATTTTACGATGTGAGCGTATTTGGCGAGAATGAGTAGAGCTTTGTTGTCACAAACTGGCGGAGGATGGGCGCCGGAGGAGTCGTGACGTATTGCAAGATTGTAACGTAGCTGGAGTGTTGGTGATTGATGACTGGACATAAACAATACCAGACACCGGGATGAACCATTTCCGGCATGAGCCGCAGTTGTGTCTTTAGCGAATCAACACGGGCCCACTGATAGGATGGCCAGGGTCTGTCAGGTATAAATGAAGCCCGAGACCGCCCTTGTGCACTTCACGATCTGCTAGTGACCGAGGTACGTACCACGTTGATGTCGGCTATTTAACCTAACCTTTGGACAAATTTATGAGACTTGACATATTTTCTGGGGTTCGTTGTTCTTTTAAGTATTTCCACGCATGTAAAAAAATATTGTTTATGTAGTATGAAAATATTTAATGTAGTATATTTTGTTGATATCATTACGTTGTATTTTCACTTAAAGTAACGCATGTCATAACTCGTAGTTTTGGCTGCTGGAAAGAGTCCATTGAGAATATATCGTCTATGTGTTATGTATATGTTCATTATCTTACGTTCCATAAAAATTTTAACGTATCTAGTCTTTGACATATTTTGTATTGATAAAGAAAACAAAATACGAGAACAACGACATCAGTGGCTATATAAAGAGCACACTGGTAGACATATTTCATTGAATTTCACCGCGCATGATTGAGGTAGATTGAAACCTGGGCATCATACCCCATCTACGTTCCTCAAATATTGTTATTACAAAGCAATGTATGCATAAGTCTATGCTACATCACTGTTTGCTATATTGTGATAATAGTACAATAGGATTCAATATGCCTTTATGTATACACAACTGCAATTAAGCACTACTGTACGGTTGCACGTATTCCCGTACCTAGTCCAGAGGCGAGCACCAAAAACCACTGAGCAACTGTGATATATGTTGACATTTGCAATCTAGTTGCAATTGTTTTGTTGTACAGTTTCAGAATATCGATACAATGAAGACGAGTTGTTTGCCGTGGATGTGCCTTCTTGTGACCGTCGTCGTCGTCGTTCACGCCGGTAAGTCATCTCCAGTAATTTCACAACCCTCGGTCTCTTTCCGAGTATCAGCAGTAAACAAACGATCCCAGTCCGAGGGGAATGCCGACTTTAACGACAGCAGTAACGATTGTCTTTAAACCACAACTATTCAGATTATTTACTCTAAAAGTTTCGGCTGCCATCGGTCACCTTCATCCGGACTTATAGGACGAATAGTTCTTCTTCTGCTCGCCAGTTGACTTGGCAGGGAGGTCGTCCCATACGTGGCTGCGTTGGTACCCCCTACCTTGATTCATGATTGTTATCGTCTTTTTGATTCGTGTGGCCTCTTGAGCGTATCTTGCGTTTCTGTTGTTCTCTGTTGCCCCCCCCCCCAGTATTTGATGCAATTGTTTCTGTCTGCATAGTCTGTTATTGCAGACTTACTCTCTACTGTCGCCGGCTCTCTTATTCCCTGGTAAACCGTCTGGTTGTGTTCTTCGAGTCTTATTCCAAATGTTCCCCCTGGTTCTCCAATGGACGTGTGGCTTCAGCTCTTACGTGGGTATCTGGTATACACAGTCTGTCTTTCTACTGTCTAGCACTTTGTCATTTGGATGCACTAGTATTATTCTGATATCTTTTTGAGGTCTCACAGCTGTAGCGATCTCATGATATTTAAAAAACCGATGTAGGGGTTCTGTTACTCATTTGACGTAAGGCAGAGTGACCATACCTTTGGATTGATTTTTCTGTATTCTTATCCATCCTTTCCTTGGTCTTTCCCTTCTGACTTTTCTGTTGTTTCATCTTCTCTATGGTCCAATTTAGGTACCCACAACTTTCTAGAGCCTTGGTGATGTGTTCAACCTCTTTCTCTCGGTCCTCTTGCTCTGATACGATGCTTTTGCATCTATCCAGTAACATTTGTATGACCCCAAGTTTCTGATATAACGGAGGGTGAGAAGTTCATATACTGCTATGTGTGTGTCTTCCAACACACTAGTTTCACTGTTCCGTCATCCCTTCGTACCGTAGGTGTGTCCAGGAAAGGCAGGAAGTTATCGCTCTCTTCTTCATGTGTGAACTTAATGCTGCCTGTGGTGACTTTGTTGTTGAGTTCTGTCAGTTCTTTCTCATATCCTTTCCGCACTACATTCATTAAATCATCCAAATATCTCTGCCATTTCGGTGTGCACGTTACTGGTACTGTGAGGCGAACGTTATGTTCCAGCCATCCCATTAAGATATTTGATATTACAGGTGACACCGGACTTCCCATTGCTGTGCCAAATGTTTGCTGATAAACAGTGCCCCTGAAGCTAAAATATGTAGTTCTGACGATAAACTTCAGCAGCTCCGTTACGTCATCCATGTTTAGTTTTATCGTAGTTTCAGTTACGGCTTGCTTGCCAAGTCAACGGGCGATCAAAAGAATAACTAGTCGTCCCAAAATTCCTGATGAAGGCGTTGAGGGTAAGTAATCTCAATAGCTGTGATTTGACGAAAACCGTTACTCATATATCTACCAACTAAAAATGTTCACGAACAATGTTATTACTATGTGAAGTTGTCGCCTTGACGGACCAGGATAAACCTTGAAACTGTCCGCGTGACTTTTTTATAGAAGGCCGACGCAAATTATACAAAAGCATTTATCAAATTTACCAGCCCTGTTTGAATCAGCTACACAACATTTTCTATGCATAATAGATATAATATTTTGGTCCAAAATGATCTAATAACAAATAATTTTGACTTAGGAATATGATTGCGTCCTAGATATCAAAAGGAAAAACAATTGCTAAACTAACACTGCCTTCATCCTACGTGATGTCAATTCTCGAACAGTTCGTCATTCAAACAGCATTGAAGTTGATGATAACGTAGTACAATTCTAAATAATAACGCGCTTCACTAACTTCGTTCGTAATGGAACTCTTGCCTTTTACAACTCGCCATGTTGCTGTAGACATGCATATGTCTAGCTAAAAAGTACATTGGTTTTTAGTAAAATAAAACAACTAAACGTTGCCTCTACGGCTTTCCTACATTACATACGAAAAGCTAAGAGACCGTTTGACGTATGTCACCAAAATAGTTGATTTAATTAGCCCGAACGAAGGACCGACACCTTTAGCGTATTTAATTTTACGGTTACCAAATGTCATTAAAAATCGGGCTGTGTTCACGCTATGTGTGTTGTAGGTCGTAGTACGGCAGGCCCAAAAACAATCCTGCTGAATTACGCACAGACGAAGTACGTTGCTCTAATCAACACTGCCGCCGTTATGAGTAACACACCAGTGCAGTTTCAACTGGTTCATCTCGGACTAACGAAGGCCGCCAACACTGTCTCTATTAGGTCCTCGGAGAAACCTGGCTGGTATCTCCGTCACTACGGCTATCGTTTGTACTCGGAGTCAATGGCAAACCCAAGGAATCCACACATCTTTGACAAAGACGCGACCTTCGTCGAACGTCCGAACTACTTCGGTGGCTTCACAGCGTTCCAGTCCGTCAACTACCCAGCGTACTACATTTCCGTGAACAACGAGCAGCAGGTGTTCATCCGCCGAGGTGAAGACAATTCCTTCAAAGAAAGTGCCAGTTTCGCCATTGGTAAGTTGTCACAGATCTGCTCGTTCGTGATCAGTTGGAATACGGACGAGCACAGCGCATCTTAAACATACATAGTTATTTTAGCCGCTTAATGAACACTTACAATTTATGAGTGTTATCTATCGAGAGTTTGAATAAGACTTCAAACAGTTGGACCCTCTCGACGGCGCAGAATGACAAAGGTATCCGAGATGGCATAAACGAAGCATACGTAGTTTGCAAAGCGAGGTTTTATGGAATAGTTGGTTAGTGGAACAGTTATGGATACAAGTATGTTATCTAGAAAGCTGTATTTGAATTAGTGGTGAAACTCAACATTACAATAAATTATATTTAACAAAATGCAAAAATTACAAAGCGACGTACAACCCTGATAAAGGAAGCGTGCGAGGAGGGTGCTGGCACCGCGCATGGACGTATCGCAGTACTACTTCAAATAATTGTCTTCTTTGTCATTGTGCCTTTCAGTAGAAAAACTTTATTCAGAAGTGTATGTGGCCTCATAACATGTGGTGCTTACACCTGCATGGCTAATTTAAGTGTGCTTACTTTTATGACACTGGAATTCATAGACTCAGTCACCATGTCTTAATTGACTAACATACGTGTACAGCAATAACAAAATTAAATTTTACAACTGTCAATTTTATACTACAGTTTTGCAAACGGGTCTGTTTTAGGAACAGAAGCGTCTCTTCTGTCGTTTGACACAAAGACGTTCGTTGCGCTGAACAACAATGCCGCCGTTATGAATAAGACACCAGTGCAGTTCTACCTGGTTCGTCCAGGACTAACTGGAGCCGCCAACACCGTGTCTATAATGTCCGCGGAGAAACCTGGTTGGTATCTCCGTCACTACGGCTATCGTTTGTACTTGGAGCCAATGGCAAGCCCAAGGAATCCACACATCTTTAACAAAGACGCGACCTTCGTCGAGCGTCCCGACACCTTCTTCTACGGCTTCACGGCGTTCCAGTCCGTTAACTATCCGCAGTACTACATTTCCGCCAACAACATGCAACAGTTGTACATCCGCCAACGTTCCGACACCAGTTCCTTCAAGAAGAGCGCCAGTTTTGCCACGGAAGTTGCATTTGCTCCAGAGTTCTGAAGGTATATGTTAATTGAATACGGTGATCCATGTTTTCATACTATTCGTGTGATATTTACAGCGAAACAAAAGTCGTGGTTTTGGGGCTATGCGCCTAAGAGATAATAAAAACTAACTAGGTACAATGTTAACCAGCGCGACCGATTAGATTATGCGCAGTTCTATGAAATCAGGGTAACGTAGAATATAAGTGACGTATTAAGGGAGACCTACACAGAACCAACATTGCTTCAAATAAACGTATTATTTTGCCATAGTATTTTTAATTGTAGTCACAAATTGTTACGTTTGAGTAACTCTTATAAGTGTATAGGCCGAAAATCATGATTTTCTTTCGCTTTAAAATTTGATAACTAGAGCATTTTTTTAATAAAAATAATTACATAGGTCAATGTTTTAGGTAGTAGACAGGCGAGTCTTGGACTTGGCAAAGGATGCACGATTTTGTTGAGCAGATTGGTGAAAATGTACACACTTTGTTTACCACATTAATGGCACCTTCTACTGAATGCCAAATCTGCTGTAGCACACCATTTCAAACAACAAACCATTTTTATGGCCAGTTATGGCGGGTGTTTTTGACCAGTTAATTTGTGTGTGTTTGGCCAATTAAAGTACCTTGCCCAAGTAATGCCTTTGACCTTGCCTAAGGTGAAACGCATCAAAACCACATTGCGTGTAATAATGTGGGCGTAACTGTGTTTGAATACATTTTGTGTTATCACTAAATAACGCCAAACCTATGCCTTAATACCAGGATTGGCGCAATGTTTTGTAATTAGGTACATTGCAATTGTAAAATTATATATTTTAATTGAAATTCAGCTTGTATGATGCTGTATAATTGACCATTGCAATTGGTCAGGTATGTGCCAGCAAGGACATTATATATATATATATATATATATATATATATATATATATATATATATATATATATATATATATATATATATATATATGAATATCCTTAGCACATTTTCTTTTATTCATGTCTGTGTCTTTATTGTAGATAAATGCACGGCTCTGTGATATGTCCACAGAAGTATGCTGGCTTGGACAAGGACTACAGTTACCTACTCGGAAGAAACAAATGCTTAGCCGGAAAACCTATGTTAATAACACCAAGGTTGATTATCAAATAAACCGTGTTGGATTATAAGCAGTGTTTACGTTTTGTTACGAGATTCGTCGTATAGTGACGGACTTGTCCACCGGCTTAATTCTAGACCGAACCAAAAGGCTTAGAAGTTGGATTGTCATACCAACAAAATCTCCCACACTTACAGTCGTGTGTCCAAGTGCAAGTATTCCAAATGTCCTACATTTGATGGTTTTTGCTTGTTTGAAAATAGCGGCTATGCATTATTAATTTGCTATATAAATTTGTTTTAAACAACATATTTAAAAGTAACATTTTAAGAGCGAATTATACCATGTTATTTTTAACTGAATTATACCAAATAAACTCTTGTGTAACAAGCACAACAACTGGCTAGGCATTTAAAATTGTTCTTTGCATGCAATGGTGCATTTACAAAAGAGAACCCTTAAACAATTTACCATGTGAAGAAATCCCATTTACTTTCATAAAAGTATTGTAGGAATAGTACTGCTAATATTTCACATTGTAAATACCTCTCAAAAAACTGTTTTATATTCTTTCCGAATATGTCGAATGATGCACTTGGTCTTCGTCGGCGGACTGATGTAAATTTTTTCTTTACCAATAACAGTAAAGAAAGTTTAGTTTTACCATACATGTTTTGTCATTCATGTTTGTCACGGGATAATTGTCAGGATAAATATGTCTAGTGTAGATGCATGGGGTGCAAACTCAGTGATACAACACCAAGATGCAACAATAAGCCTACCAACAACGTCTCATTGAGACACAATATGGCAACCATCAACACTTTGGGTACTGGTTACACAATGTGGCAACCATCAACACTTTCATTACTACGTACACAATGTGGCAACCACCAACACTTCGGTTACTGAGTACACAATGTGGCAACCATCAACACTTTGGTTACTGGTTACACAATGTGGCAACCATCAACACTTTCATTACTACGTACACAATGTGGCAACCACCAACACTTCGGTTACTCGGTACATAATGTGGCAACCATCAACTCTTCATCTGTGTAGTGCACTGGTTCAGCAAGTGAGCCAACTCTCGGTAGAGAAGATGTTCCTTTCCATGAGTTACGTCGATGATGCTTTCTCCTGTGAACACAAAAGGGCAAGAGACAAATACAAGATCGACAGTCGGCATCTCCATTGCGTTCCAGAATTATATTATTGAGTCCGGTAAAAGGTGCAATTAATGTGAAATGAAATTAAATTTATTAGACCTATAGTTACAAGTACATAGTATAATTTATTATACAAAATAGGTGAGGAGACTTCGGTTAAGGCATTTAACTGCCGCTATCACAAGAACCACCTTGACTAAAAAGTGCGTAATAATAATAATAATAATACATTTACAGAGTAATGTAAGTAATGTCCTGTCGCAATTTGTGGTATCACTTTTGCAATTTGTAGGGAGTCAGGAAAAATGCCAGTTGCTAGTGACTGATTAATTATGATGGTGAGAAGTTTCAAATTTCTTGTTTTATTGTTTTTGATAATTTAGTGGAAATGCCATCATTGCCACAACTAGATTTAGGTTTTAAGCTATCTAATATGTTTATAGTAGTTCCTTCAGAAATGTGTTTGAATGTGAAATTATGTAATATCGGATTGTGTAGGTAATCCATGAAATTTGCGTTGTCTGTATTAGTTATTTCAGCTGCTAACTTTGGCCCTTCATTTGTAGAAAACATTTAAATATGTCAGCAATGACACTGGTATCACTTATCAATTTATTGTCAATCAGAAAGTGATAAGAAAATTCAAATTTCTTTGAAGTCCGATTAATAACTTATTTGATAATACACCATGTTTGTTTAATGTCAATCTTACATTTTTCAAAACGATTTTGATAATATGTTTTATTGGCATTACAAATTAGCTTTTTTTTCAGAATTCTTTGGTAAGAGGCAAAGTTAGTTTTACGATTTATATATTGCTCGGAATCTGCCTGTATTTGTTTTAATTTCACATATAATTTGTCTTTGTAAACAGTTGACCGGATTATACCTTTTGTGATCCACTGAGACTTGCTGTGTTTATGCTTACTGAATTTGATCATACGAACTGGCAAATGTTTATTTTTAAGAATGTTGAGATTGTTATTTGGATTGGCATGGTTATTTGTGTAACCCTAGTGGATTTAGCTGTTTATATATTTGTTAGCCTAGTCACTAAGGGGCGCTATGCCCAGTGTCACCCCAGTTTAACAACCTGAGCGAGTTTTAGAAATTAGTCTGGACAGTTCGCCCTGGGCCGGAGAAGACGACACACGTTGTTATATGCAAGCAACCTTCTCCCGGCTCAGTATATGCATATTGACAATTTATCTCTGTCGCTGGGAGCAGAAACTCCATTTGTGACACATTCACCTATTACTATTCTCGGCCATTGTTACGATTGCTATATTTCCTCTGGAAGCTTTTACTTCGCACATTAAACACTGTCAATACCCAACAGGTTGAGTAGGCTAAACAGGTGTGTGCGTGTGAGGGAAGTTCACGAACCCCGCCACGCCTCCGATGACCCGAGTCCACTGGAACGAATTGCGGCCCAGTTGGAACTACTCGCGACCACTCAGTTGGAAATCGTGTCTTTGTTGCTAGCACAACAACAGACGGCCGCGGGGGTGGCTGCGAGACCTAGCAGACCGGAACCCCGCAGCAGCGGATCACTTCATTGTGAGTACTGCAGGCGAAGGGGTCACACCCAGAATACATGTTGGAAGCGGGCAAGCGATATACGCCGTACCGAGGAACAGTCAGGTGTTCATGCGTACGGGGATCAGTCAGATACTCGTGCAATGCAGGATGGTCCAGTAGCGCCATCTATGTCGTGTCCTAATGTGCCAATACCACCCCGGGGTCAACAGGGAAACTAATTCACCCCGTTGCCGAGCGTCAGGCAGGCGGGCGTAGTAGCATTGACTGTGTGTTAGTGGACGCTATAGTGGGTAAGACCCCTATCATTTCAAGTGAGATAGCAGGCGAAAAAAACAGTATGGTTTTAGATATGGGTTCGGAAGTAACTATTTTACAGGAATGGTGGTTCAACAAATACTTAATGGCTTCTGTCGACTGTTTAGAAGATGCGTCGTCATGGTTACGGCTGGAAGCAGCCAACTCTCTAGTGTTCCCATACGTGTGTACTTTACAGCCGATGTAAATGTGTTGGGCACTATCGTTAAGAACAAAGGGATTCTAGTGCAGAAAGATCCACCAGGGCTAAATCACCACAGGCAAACCTCAGGGATACTGGGTATGAATGTTTTGGGTGCAATCCCAGAAATTAGGGAACTACTTCGCACCATAGAAAGTCGCAAACAAAGTCGTGACATACCTGAGTTACCCAGTGATTAGAGTTGGATGCTAGATGTGAGTATTGGTGATATTCCGCCTACTGAAAGAGATCGCCTGACTGAATTGTTGCACTCAAATCAGCAGGTATTTGCTCAAAATGAAAGTGATGTTGGGTTAACCCACACTGTCAAACACCGAATATGCACAACAGAAGACAGCCCTGTCAGAGCGGCCTACCGTCGCATCCCACCGCCTCAGTTTGAGGAAGTCAAGGCACACATTAATGATCTAATTCAGCAGGGAATAGGCAGACCTAGTCATTCGGAATACGCCAGCCCAATAGTTATTTGTAAGAAAAAGAACGGGAACATTAGGATGTGCGTGGACTACGTAGACTCAACACCAAGACGAGGAAGGATGCATTCCCACTCCCACGAGTGGATGAGATTTTTGATCATCTGGCAGGAGCCAAGTATTTCTCGATGGTCGATTTGAAATCGGCATACAATCAAGTGGAAATAGACGAATCTGATCAACACAAGACAGTATTCACGACGCCCATGGGTTTGTATGAGTACACGAAGATGCCCTATGGACTTTGTAATTCACCTGCTACCTTTCAGAGGTTAATGCACATCGTATTCAGGGAGGAAATGAAAGAAAAGGTGCTGATTTTCTTAGATGACATAATCATATACTCTTCCACCATTGAAGAGCACTTTGAACGACTGGCGTTAGTGTTTCAGCGACTAGCATCTCACGGGTTAAAGATCGAACCTACTAAGTGCCATCTATTTCAGAAATCAGTTTCGTACTTAGGACAGATAATATAGGATCAAGGGATTTCGGCTGACCAAGAAAATGTGAAAGCGGTAAGCGAATGGCCAGTACCAGAAAATGCGAGGGAACTGAAAATCTTCCTGGGTACAGCGGGATATCACCGACGTTACATTCATCATTTTTCGCAGCTGGCATCGCCCCTGTATGAATTGGTGAATCAAGATCCCAACAAAGGGAAGAAGACAAAACCAGGACGGAAGTGGAACTCGGCCACACCAGGACCGTTTGTGTGGAGACCGGAACATCAAGAATCGTTTGATTCACTAAAGCGCGCTCTCACAACCGCACCGGTGTTGGGATTTGCTGACTTCAAAAAGCCTTTCATTCTGGAGACATACGCCAGCCACCACGGACTTGGCGCATTACTTCTCCGGGAACAAGATGGGAAGACTCGAGTAATAGCATATGCGAGCCGGGATCTCAGGGGACCTGAGAAGAATCGAACCGCATATAGGTCTATGAAGTTGGAATTGTTAGCAGTGAAATGGGCGGTTACTGAAAAGTTTCGCGATTACTTGCTGGGAGTTCAGTTTCTGATATACACGGACAATAACCCGTTGTCATACGTTCAAACTTCCGCCAAACTAACAGCGGCTGAACATCATTGGCAAGCAGAACTAGCAAGATTAAATTTTAGTATTCAATACCGTCCAGGGCGACTCAATGCTTCTGCGGACGGTCTGAGTAGGAAACCTCAGGCTGAACCCACCGATTTCTCAGTCATCGGTGAAGACGAGATAGCTGCCATTCTTCAGGTAACGGTATTACCGCCTGATTTACGCCAGAAGTTACTCAAGGGCGCGGCGTGCGCCGTCGTAGCCAAGGTAGGCGATACACACGAGGATGTAGAACCAACCGTCCTACCAAGTCTTGGTATTGGGGAAATTCAGCAGGCTCAGCGGAAGGACCCTATCTTGAGCCGAATCTGGTACTATATAGATAGGGGACACGAACCCGCACGAAGGGAAAAGCGGAAGGAACCACCAGCAGTAGCTAAACTCCTGCAACAATGGGACCGGCTACAGATTTGTGCTGGCAGGTTATGCAGATCAATGATGGACCCAACGGACGGATCAAAGGTAACACGGTTGTTGCTGCTAAGTACAATGAAGGACGAAGTCCTACAGGAATTACATGACAAGATGGGACATCAAGGAATAGACGGAGTAGAGAAACTAGTACGTTCGCGGTTTTACTGGCCAAATATTCGTTTGGACATTCAACAATGGATTTCGATGTGCGAACGTTGCAATCTTGCAAAAATGCCACATCTTAAGGTACGCACACCCATGCATAGCATTGTGGCCAGGGAACCTTTAGAAGTAATCGCCATCGATTTGACAGTACTCGAGCCTGCGAGTAATGGTATGGAAAATGTTCCGGTTATGACGGACGTAAATACAAATTTACTATAGCAGTGCCGCGTGAAAGGGCGGAACAAGATAGGGACAACATAGGGGACGCGTGGGAGCCCAGCGTCTACATTATCAAAGAGAGAAAAGATGACACTAATGTCGTTGCGCCAATGACTGGCCATAAGAGTCGAGTCATTAACCGCACAGATTTACGAGTGTGTGTCCCAGAGACAGTGAGACGCGCAGTAGCGGAGCGGGAACCTCGATATCAAACACCAAGGCCTGGACCAAACATATTACATACCGATATAGAGTCATCGCACGCCGAATCTGGACGATTCGAAATCACCATCTCTCGAGAAACGACAATTAACTACTCCGATTCAGATTCGGTCCAAGACCAGATTTTAACCAGATTTGCCATCCAAGCCAAAGGCCCAGACGGCAAGTGGACAAGGAAGCCATTGGCTTATCGAGAGTCCAACAATGTTCACCTACTTATAACCCGCCCTCCTGATATATGTGTCAACCTTGTTTTTAAACATATTCACGCTGCTAGCAGTTACAAAATCTGTAGACAATTTTTTCCATTCATTTATTGTCCTCTGTGAGAACGAGTGCTTCCTGATGTCCAATCTACATTGATCCTTTACTAATTTTCCCTCATGTCCTCTAGTTCTGCTATCCTTCTTGAGTGAGAAAAACATATTTCTATCAATATTTTCATACCCATTCAATATCTTAAAAACTTCAATCTGATCTCCTCTTAACCTCCTTGTCTCTAGAGTTGTTAAACCACATTCTTTCAGGCGTTCTTCATAACTAAGGTCTCTAAGTTCTGGAATCATTTTAGTTGCTCTCCTTTGTATGCGTTCAAGCGTATCTATATCCTTCTTACGATATGGTCTCCATGCTTGTATACAGTATTCTAAATGAGGTCTAACTATTGCTTTATAAAGAGGTATAATTAACTTTTTTCCCTTGTATGTTATGTTTCTTCTAATCAATCCAAGAATTTGATTACCCTTTGAAGCTGCAACACCACACTGCTCTGAAACTTTCATATCAGCGCTTATTGTAACTCCTAAGTCCTTTTCTTTTACAGTAGTACCCAGAACAGTATCTCCCATTTTATAGTTTACATTCAAGTTCCCATATCCTGTATGTAGGCATTTACATTTCCCAAAATTGAACAGCATCTGCCATTTCTCAGACCATTTCACTAATCTGTCTAGATCGTTTTGTAAATGTTGTTTATCATCATCAGTATTAACCTTTCTGAACAGTTTTGTGTCATCCGCAAATTTCAGTACGTTACTTGTTATACTGTCGTCCAAGTCATTGATATAAATTAAGAATAATATAGGCCCTAATACTGATCCTTGAGGTACCCCACTCAAAACCGATTTCCAATTTGAAACTTCTCCATCTACTACAACTCGTTGTCTTCTGTCAGTCAGCCATTGTTCTATCCAGTCAGTTATGCTATCCCCGATACCATGGGCTTTTAATTTAAGTAACAATCTTTGATGTGGCACTTTGTCAAAAGCTTTCTGAAAATCTAAGTAGATGATATCTACTGGCGATCCCACGTCTATCCACTTAGTGATTTCTTCCAAAAAACATAACATATTTGTTAAGCATGACCTCGCTTTAAGGAATCCATGTTGAGATGAATTTAATAATTTATGCTTAACGAGGAAGTCCACCATATGGTTTTTAATCAACCTTTCTAATAATTTACAAATCACTGACGTTAAACTGACTGGTCTGTAATTATCTGACTTATTTCTCGAACCCTTTTTAAATAATGGTATGATGTTTGCTTCTTTCCATTCAAACGGAACAACACCCTCTCTTAATGACAAGTTGAATACTCTTGCAAGTGGTATACTGATTTGATCTACTGTTTCCATTAGTAATTTTGGAGGAATCCCGTCCACTCCCGGTGATTTGTTATCCTTCATTGCCTTTATTTTCTTAGCTACCAATTCTGGAGTTACAACTAACGGTCCTAAATATTCAGATTTAGCCCCCTGAAATTTAGCATCAGCAACTGGTAATGAACTAATATCTTCTTTGGTAAACACTGAACTGAAGTAACCATTTAGGTCTTCCGCCATTAAAAACCCCTGTGATATTATATTTCCAGCACTGTCTTCTAGAGGTCCAACCTTGTCTTGTACGTTTTGTTTACTCCTGACATATGCATAAAAACTCTTGCTGTAATTTTTTATGTTACATGCCAGTTTTTGCTCATAGCTTCTTTTAGATTGTCTGATTTCAGTTGTAGCTGCATTAAGTGCCTCTTTGTATTTTGCATAGTCCTCTTCCTTTCTGGTACGCCTATGAACCCTCCACATAGTTTGTTTTAGGAATATTTTTCTAATAGCCTCTTTTGACAAGTGTTTCTTTCTACACCGTTTTCCTTATTTTCCTTATTTCCGTATTCCTTATTTTTGTGTTGTCCTCTTCGTTTATGTTTGGACTTCGGTAAACTAATCCAATAGTTATTTTTGAATTTCCTGAAACAATTTTGCACCAAACAGCTTCATCGCAATCTGCTTCGCTTTCTAGTTTTATTTCATAAGCCTGAATAGATTCTTTAACATATAAAATAACTCCCCCGCCCCTTCTTCCTACACGATCTTTCCTAAACATTACGTATCCTGTCAGTCCTAATTCAGCATCTGTTATATCTATGTTGGCCCATGATTCAGTTATACCAATTATGTGAGGGTCAATATCTTCTACCATAATATTTAATTCGTTTTTCTTATTTACTATGCTCCTTGCATTTAAACATACGCATCTATAACCTTTTTCAGAGATGTTTTTCTGATGATTTGATATTGGTTTATCTGTGCTAGTGGCCTCTTGTTCTGCTTGAGACACCTCTAGGTAACCCCCCTGCACTTCTAGTTTAAAGAATGTTTACTTCCAAAAATATTTGTCATTGTACCCAAGTAGCTATCTACTGCTGCTGAAAGTTTGTCGGCGAATACTGCCGCCCCCTTTCCACTTAAATGAAGCCCATCCTTCATGTACATATCTGCCCTCCCAACAAAACTTCCCCATAAATCCACAAATCCAACTTCCTCTTCCCTACACAGCCTCTGGACTAACATGTTAATTGCCATCCCCGACAATTTCGATATTTGTGACCCCTCCTGCCCATTACAGGTAAAATCCTGACAGTATTACCTGCTCAACCGCGTCTGTTTTAGTGTTCTGACCAACTGCCTATATTTCCTAACTATGGCAGTTGTACCCTCCCTCTCTACGTTATTTGTCCCTACGTGTACTAAAACAGATCCACCCTTACCCGAGCCTACGATGTTTTTACCCTCTCAGTTATCGCCTCTATTTTGGCTCCAGGCAAGCAGACCACCACATCATCTCCTTGTTTAAGACTCTGTCAGTCTTCCTAACTATCGAATCCCCCACAAACACCCTCGCTCTCTTCCTCACCCCCTCTATCACTGCTGCAGAATAACTCTTCCTTTCGATCCCCTCCATCACATTCTGTCCTGACCCCTTCCCTCCTGTCTCCCCCACTTCCCACTCCTTTGCTCTTGTCTCTCCCACTCCCCTCTCCTTCACTCCAGTTGTTTTCCCTTCCGTCTCCCCACTCCCTTCTCCTTCCCTCCTGTCTCCCCTACTCCCCTCTCCTTCACTCCGGTTGTTTTCCCTCCCGTCTCCCCACTCCCTTCTCCTTCCCTCCTGTCTCCGCTACTCCCCTCTCCTTCACTCCGGTTGTCTTCCCTCCCGTCTCCCCCACTCCCTTCTCCTTCCCTCCTGTCTCCCCTACTCCCCTCTCCTTCACTCTGGTTGTCCTCCCTCCCGTTCCTTTCCTTCCCGTCTCCTTACGTCCTGTCTCCCTATGACCTGTCACCTTCTCTCCTCTCAGCTTCCTCCCAGGCTGAGGTGAGCTCTCCCTAGCATCTCTTGTGTCTTTCCCCACTTTATCGTCTACAGTTCCCCCACCGGAACTACTGGCACAACTCCCCTGTTCCCTTCCCACCATTGCCACAACGAGCAGCCTCAGCTCTTCCAACTCCACCTCTAGTTCCTTCATCCTTGCGCATCCTCTACACTCAAAACTAAAACTATCTGCCTGGACCTCAGCCCAGGACTTCTCGCACCCAGACTTGACGAAATCCACCCAGTTACTGCAACTGCCACAAATTAAGTGCCTTGTGGCCTTTAACTGCCGTTTGCACGGCGCCATCATACAATTTAGTTTTAATTAGTTTGCTACATTAGCCTTGAATAAGGCTGTTTTTGTGATCAAAAGAACACTTTAGGTTAAAAATCCTGCTACCTAGCGAATACGGAGAACACTGTGTAACAAAACAACGAAGTCAGTGTGTACTAATTTACGCTAAAATCCTGCTGTTAATTCCTTTTTACCGAAAACGTTGACTACCACTATGTCAGATATTACCTTATGTATGTAATTTAAGTAAATAAATCACTTTATCTTATATATATATTAGCCAATGTAAACGATAGCTCGATGCACGGGTTGAATGACCTGTAAACAAACTCCCTTTTATCACTCGTTGAGTTTGAATCCGGGAAAAAAAATACTACCTCTGTTAACAACAACGGTTTCTTAATATATGTCTACAAGAAGTTGGTGAACAATATATGTATAATACTAATACTTATTCTAACCAATATTCAATGTTACTGACTATTCACTATGTTATCTCAATTTTCGAATTGTAAACACCCCTATTAACGCTCGCTGAATTCCCTGACAGAATCCGAAACTAACTTACTCTAAAATACTCCCTCTGACTAATAATTAACAAAACCTGTTTCCTAATATATGTCTACAATACGTTTGTGTATAATATATATGCAATAGTAATACTTATTCTATTTGATATTCCGCGTATTTCTGTAAATGATCTACACCAAATTCAAGTCGCTGCACCAAGACCAGGTAGTTATCTCGCCTATGCCTTTACGTCGGTCAACGCGACGTAATGCGGGCTACCATAGTAACCCTTTTCGGAATCCTAGATCAGTGCTTAATAATTAGACATATTTTAGACGCGGACGCCATCATTTCAAAGTGGGGGAAGATGTAACCCTAGTGGATTTAGCTGTTTATATATTTGTTAGCCTAGTCACTAGGGGGCGCTATGCCCAGTGTCACTCCCAGTTTAACAACCTGAGCGAGTTTTAGAAATTAGTCTGGGCAGTTCGCCCTGGGCCGGAGAAGACGACACACGTTGTTACATGCAAGCAACCTTCTCCCGGCTCAGTATATATGTATTGACAATTTATCTATGTCGCTGGGAGCAGAAACTCCATTTGTGATACATTCACCTATTACTATTCTCGGCCATTGTTGCGGTTGCTATATTTCCTCTGGAAGCTTTTACTTTACACATTAAACACTGTCAATACCCAACAGTCGTTCGATATAGTTACATTTGTGTTTAGCTTCCGATTAAAATTTATTTATCGATTCTGTATTCCAAGTTTGGATTCTAATCGATTTGGTGGCATCTACACCCTTTGGTTCTAGATAATCTAGAAATTTGAAGTAGGGTAGTTGATCTGATATTGTGTTAATGAAGACACCGGTAGTTGCCTGTGAGAAGCCACGTGATAGCTTACATAGGAAATTGTCTATGAGCGTATATTTTCTACTGGTGGGTAGTGTAATTTTAGGGACAAAACCTTGAGCAACAACATAATCAAAATATTCGCCAAATATTGCATTTTCTTTAATTTGCAATAAGTCAATATCGTAGTCACCAGCAATGATGACTTCACTTTTACATTTTTTTAAGATGATCAGACAGAGAAATAAATTCAGTAATAAATGTCTGACATGTTTCATTGTTATTCCCGGGTGGTCTAAATATATTTCCTAATATAACTTGTTGTCAAGTTGCTTTCAATAAATTGTCCTTCCTGTAGTGTTGATGGCCGTGAATTCAACACGATTTCATGGATGGAACTTCAACATTGTTTATTCGCATTATGTTACATGATAAGGCAGAGCAATGGCTGCCCATGTTGACAAATCGTGATACCTCAATGGTCGCTAGGCGGCAGCACGACATATAGTGAATATCACATTCTTCTCCTTAATAAAATCGTACTAACAATCATAATTATGCAGTGATTTCAAAATGACAACTTTCATTATGTAATATGACAATAGGCTGTTCACATTTACAATTACAGTCCATTACAAATAAAAACTTATTATTATTTTGTTATAATATAATAAAACGTCAGTTGTGAAAGTTTTGCATGACTTTCAAATGTTCTTGTAAGTTACAATTTGTGAAGTCCTTGTTAGTAATTGTTTCCACTCGCCTGGTAAATAAGAACATTTTCAGAGGGAAAAGTCCATAGCAGACAGAAATTATTCATTGACATTTAACAAGATTTAACAAGATTTAACAAGATTTGCCATCCAAGCCAAAGGCCCAGATGGCAAGTGGACAAGGAAGCCATTGGCTTATCGAGAGTCCAACAATGTTCATCTACTTATAACCCGCCCTCCTGATATATGTGTCAACCTTGTTTTTAAACATATTCACGCTGCTAGCAGTTACACAATCTGTAGACAGTTTGTTCCATTCATTTACTGTCCTCTGTGAGAACGAGTGCTTCCTGATGTCCAATCTACATTGATCCTTTACTAATTTTACCTCATGTCCTCTAGTTCTGCTATCCTTCTTGAGTGAGAAAAACATATTTCTATCAATATTTTCATACCCATTCAATATCTTAAAAACTTCAATCTGATCTCCTCTTAACCTCCTAGTCTCTAGAGTTGTTAAACCACATTCTTTCAGGCGTTCTTCATAACTAAGGTCTCTAAGTTCTGGAATCATTTTAGTTGCTCTCCTTTGTATGCGTTCAAGCGTATCTATATCCTTCTTACGATATGGTCTCCATGCTTGTATACAGTATTCCAAATGAGGTCTAACTATTGCTTTATAAAGAGGTATAATTAACTTTTTTCCCTTGTATGTTATGTTTCTTCTAATCAATCCAAGAATTTGATTACCCTTTGAAGCTGCAATACCACACTGCTCTGAAACTTTCATATCAGCGCTTATTGTAACTCCTAAGTCCTTTTCTTTTACAGTAGTACCCAGAACAGTAGCTCCCATTTTATAGTTTACATTCAAGTTCCCATGTCCTGTATGTAGGCATTTACATTTCCCAAAATTGAACAGCATCTGCCATTTCTCAGACCATTTCACTAATCTGTCTAGATCGTTTTGTAAATGTTGTTTATCACCATCAGTATTAACCTTTCTAAACAGTTTTGTGTCGTCCGCAAATTTCAGTACGTCACTTGTTATACTGTCGTCCAAGTCATTGATATAAATTAAGAATAATATAGGTCCTAATACTGATCCTTGAGGTACCCCACTCAAAACCGATTTCCAATTTGAAACTTCGCCATCTACTACAACTCGTTGTCTTCTGTCAGTCAGCCATTGTTCTATCCAGTCAGTTATGCTATCCCCGATACCATGGGCTTTTAATTTAAGTAGCAATCTTTGATGTGGCACTTTGTCAAAAGCTTTCTGAAAATCTAAGTAGATAATATCTACTGGCGATCCCTCGTCTATCCACTTAGTGATTTCTTCCAAAAACATAACACATTTGTTAAGCATGACCTCGCTTTAAGGAATCCATGTTGAGATGAATTTAATAATTTATGCTTAACGAGGAAGTCCACCATATGGTCTTTAATTAACCTTTCTAATAATTTACAAATCACTGACGTTAAACTCACTGGTCTGTAATTCTCTGACTTATTTCTCGAACCCTTTTTAAATAATGGTATGATGTTTGCTTCTTTTCCATTCAAACGGAACAACTCCCTCTTTTAATGACAAATTGAATACTCTTGCAAGTGGTATACTGATCTGATCTACTGTTTCCATTAGTAATTTTGGAGGAATCCCATCCACTCCCGGTGATTTGTTATCCTTCATTGCCTTTATTTTCCTAGCTACCAATTCTGGAGTTACAACTAACGGTCCTAAATAGTCAGATTTAGTCCCCTGAAATTTAGCATCAGCAACTGGTAATGAACTAATATCTTCTTTTGTAAACACTGAACTGAAGTAACCATTTAGGTCTTCCGCCATTAAAAACCCCTGTGATATTATATTTCCAGCACTGTCTTCTAGAGGTCCAACCTTGTCTTGTACGTTTTGTTTACTCCTGACATATGCATAAAAACTCTTGCTGTCAGTTTTTATGTTACATGCCAGTTTTTGCTCATAGCTTCTTTTAGATTGTCTGATTTCAGTTGTAGCTGCATTAAGTGCCTCTTTGTATTTTGCATAGTCTTCTTCCTTTCTGGTACGCCTATAAACCCTCCACATAGTTTGTTTTAGCATTATTTTTCTAATTGCCTCTTTTGACACGTGTTTCTTTCTACACCGTTTTCCTTGTTTTCGGAAGGGAACAAATTTATCAATGATACTCTCAATTTCATATTTTAGAATATTCCAACATTCAATTGCAGTCTTATTCATCAGCATGTTATTCCAATCTAGCTGTGCTAAGTATTTTCTCATATCTTTGTAGTTACCTTTGTGGAAGTTTCTCTTGTACGTTTTCTTATTTTTACTTTCTGATTTTACATTGATGTCAAAATGTATTTGATTATGGTCACTATTACCCAATGGTTCAATATTTTTACATTGTCCACTAATTCTTTTTGTGATGACAAAACTATATCTAATACATTTTCTCCCTGGTTGGTTCTAGTACGTGCTGAGTAAGAAAGCTATCCTGGATTAAACATAGAAATTGTTGATCCTCAATCCCTGTGCTCTCTAGAGAATTCCATTGTATGTGTCCATGGTTAAAATCTCCCATTATGATACATTCCCCTTTACTAACTTCCTTTATAGCGTTTTTATTTTTGTGTTGTCCTCTTCGTTTATGTTTGGACTTCGGTAAACTAATCCAACAGTTAATTTTGAATTTCCTGAAACAATTTTGCACCAAACAGCTTCATCGCAATCTGCTTCCCTTTCTAGTTTCATTTCATAAGCCTGAATAGATTCTTTAACATATAAAATAACTCCCCCGCCCCTTCTTCCTATTCGATCTTTCCTAAACATTACGTATCCTGTCAGTCCTAATTCAGCATCTGTTATATCTATGTTGGCCCATGATTCAGTTATACCAATTATGTGAGGGTCAATATCTTCTACCATAATGTTTAATTCGTTTTCTTATTTACTATGCTCCTTGCATTTAAACATACGCATCTATAACCTTTTTCAGAGATGTTTTCGGATGATTTGATATTGGTTTATCTGTGCTAGTGGTCTCTTGTTCTGCTTGAGACACCTCTAGGTAACCCCCTGCACTTCTAGTTTAAAGAATGTTTACTTCCAAAATAGTTGTCATTGTACCCAAGTCGCTATCTACTGCTGCTGAAAGTTTGTCCGCGAATACTGCCGCCCCCTTTCCACTTAAATGAAGCCCATCCTTCATGTACATATCACCCCTCCCAACAAAACTTTCCCATAAATCCACAAATCCAACTTCCTCTTCCCTACACAGCCTCTGGACTAACATGTTAATTGCCATCCCCCGACAATTTCGATATTTATGACCCCTCCTGCCCATCACAGGTAAAATCCCTGACAGTATTACCTGCTCAACCCGCGTCTGTTTTAGTGTTCTGACCAACTGCCTATATTTCCTAACTATGGCAGTTGTACCCTCCCTCTCTACGTTATTTGTCCCTACATGTACTAAAACAGATCCACCCTTACCCGAGCCTACGATGTTTTTTACCCTCTCAGTTATCGCCTCTATTTTGGCTCCAGGCACGCAGACCACCACATCATCTCCCTTGTTTAAGACTCTGTCGGTCTTCCTAACTATCGAATCCCCCACAAACACCCTCGCTCTCTTCCTCACCCCCTCTATCACTGCTGCAGAATAACTCTTCCTTTCGATCCCCTCCATCACATTCTGTCCTGACCCCTTCCCTTCCGTCTCCCCACTCCCTTCTCCTTCCCTCCTGTCTCCCCTACTCCCTCTCCTTCACTCCGGTTGTTTTCCCTCCCGTTTCCCCACTCCCTTCTCCTTCCCTCCTGTCTCCGCTACTCCCTCTCCTTCACCCCGGTTGTCTTCCCTCCCGTCTCCCCCACTCCCTTCTCCTTCCCTCCTGTCTCCCCTACTCCCCTCTCCTTCACCCCGGTTGTCTTCCCTCCCGTTCCTTTCCTTCCCGTCTCCTTACGTCCTGTCTCCCTATGACCTGTCACCTTCCCTCCTCTCAGCTTCCTCCCAGGCTGAGGTGAGCTCTCCTAGCACCTCTTGTGTCTTTCCCCACTTTATCGTCTACTGTTCCCTCACCGGAACTACTGGCACAACTCCTGTTCCCTTCCCACCATTGCCACAACGAGCAGTCTCAGCTCTTTCAACTCCACCTCTATTTCCTTCATCCTTGCGCATCCCCTACACTCAAAATTAAAACTATCTGCCTGGACCTCAGCCCAGGACTTTTCGCAATCAGACTTGACGAAATCTACCCAGTTACTACAACTGCCACAAATTACGTGCCTTGTGGCCTTTAACATCGTTTGCACGGGGCCATCATACAATTTAGTTTTAATTAGTTTGCTACGTTAGCCTTGAATAAGGCTGTTTTTGTGATCAAAAGAACACTTTAGGCTAAAAATCCTGCCACCTAGCGAATACGGAGAACACTGTGTAACAAAACAACGAAGTGAGTGTGTACTAATTTACGCTAAAGTCCTGCTGTTAATTCCTTTTTACCGAAAACGTTGACTACCACTATGTCAGATATTACCTTATGTATGTAATTTAAGTAAATAAATCACTTTATCTTATATATATATATTAGCTAATGTAAACGATAGCTCGATGCACGGGTTGAATGACTTGTAAACAAACTCCCTTTTATCACTCGTTGAGTTTGAATCCGGGAAAAAAAAATACTACCTCTGTTAACAACAACGGTTTCTTAATATATGTCTACAAGAAGTTGGTGAACAATATATGTATAATACTAATACTTATTCTAACCAATATTCACTGTTACTGACTATTCACTATGTTATCTAATTTTTCGAATTGTAAACACCCCTATTAACGCTCGCTGAATTCCCTGACAGAATCCGAAACTAACTTACTCTAAAATACTCCCTCTGACTAATAATTAACAAAACCTGTTTCCTAATATATGTCTACAATACGTTTGTGTATAATATATATGCAATAGTAATACTTATTCTATTTGATATTCCACGTATTTCTGTAAATGATCTACACCAAATTCAAGTCGCTGCACCAAGTCCAAGTAGCCGTTAGTTATGTTGCTGTCAACTGATCACACCGACATTCAAAACTGTCAATTGAGCTATGAAAAAATACACCAGCGGTTAAAACTGAGTGTATCTAGGGGAGAGGTTACTAGCACGTCACCCCAGCTATCCAATCTTTACCACTGGAGTTTTCTCCTCTGCGCTCAGACTACTTCACTTTAGGAAGTCCAAGATAGTCCTTGAATATTACTGGTATCTTGCGTTGTTTGCGAGCATCCGGAAGGCGTAAACATGGTTTAAGTGTTGTCTTCGGATTTCTCCCACTATTTGCCGTTACTTTGGGCGGCTCATCATCGTGATCAATCATGGGAGTCTTCTGACTTACACACAATTCCGTATCGTCCATTTCATCAGATGAATTGTCTTCGTTAGTGAGTGTGTCGACGGGGTCGATTCGTTTGAAGAGTGAAATGTTTCGTGTGATTGTACAGGAATGTCGGCTTCCGGTTATGATATTCCCTTTCTCTTTTTCCACCGTAAATGCTTCTGGGTCAAAGTGTGGGGTGAGCTTGGTCACACGACGCTGGCGTACCAATACTGTGTCTCCTTTGTCAATGTTCGTTTGACTTGGATTTCGTCGTTTGTCGGCATATTGTTTCATTTGTCGTTTTCTTTGTTCATCGTTCTGTTGAATTTTGAACCGTGTGTTCAGTAGCGAAGGAACGCTGTCAGCAGGTAGCTGTGGTAACTGTGTGCGGAAACAGCGGTTGTACAGGGCTTCAGCAGGAGCGACACCGGTGGTGCAGTGTGGTGTTGTACGATATTGGCGCAAAAATCGGTACATCTCTTGTTTCCAGTTTTTCTGCTCTATATGTGCAGTTCGGATTGCCTTGAGTAGTGTCTATGAAACGTTCCACCTCACCATTGGCGTGTGGCCACAATGGTGTTATGCGTCGATGTGTGAACCCTAGGTCATTGCCAAATTTCTGAAGTCTTCACCTTGAAATGGTGGCCCGTTGTCAATCTGCACAGTCTATGGGATGCCTTGTCTTGAGAAGATGTTATCACGATTCGGTATTACAGTCTTGGCTGAAGTAGATTTAATGATCTCCACTTCGGGGAAACGACTGTAGTCATCTGTTACTACTAGTAACCTGTCACCCGGTGGCAGTGGACCAGCAAAGTCAACAGACACGGAGCTGGAGGCATACTTGACATCTTGAATGGTTCAGCATTTGTCGACTTTCTTGTAGTTGCCTGGCATGGTATGCACTGACGGATTCTTCTTTCTACCAGTCTATCATTGCCGGGAAACCAACGCCATGAGCAAGCTTTTCAGAACTTGCAAGTAGTGTATTATGCTGTATCCTGGCAGTTTGAGTTATGATGAGTATTTGAGTTATCAAATTTCAAGTATGCTCTGCTGCTATAAATGTTGCACAAACAAAAAACAAGCAGAATATGTTGTAAGGAGTTTATTAAGGACCACTCCAGAAAGGCATGATGTGAAATAATTTACACCAGCAGTATAAATGAATACCTGGCAATAAACGGTGATGGATACATGTGAACTTTGTGCAGTAATTGCAGAATGGATGAATGCATCCTAAAGATGTTGAGTTGGTGTTGGAATGAACAGGTCTGTCTGTGGTGAAGTGTAAAGCACCTTGAGCGTTGCTGAAGCCTTGATACTACACTATAACAATTGACGGTTTTTTTTATTTTTGACTAACTCATTTATTATTATAATTCTAGTACCACCAAAACCAAACGAAGTCCTGGACAGTGGTCAGAAGGTGACCTGGTCAGCTCCAATGGCTTGAGTGAAGAGTCAGTGTTTGAGTCGATGCTGCGCGGCCCACGCCCACTGTGTACTCTGCTTCTGGTGAAACCTGAGGCAGTCACCCAGGGGCTGGGGAGACTGCTGAAGAGACTCAGTCACGAGGGGTTTGTGGTGGTCGCGCTGAGACTTCAGTGTCTGACAGACGACCTTGCAATCAGAGTGGTCCCGAGGAAGATAAACAGGTGCTGTCTTATTCCTAATTGTTATATTTGTAAATCTTAATACTAAAACACATTTATAATTTATTATATGTCCGCTTGATTACATATGTATGTATGAATATACATCAATTTATGTGATAAGTTGACGTAACAGTTGATTGGTTTACACATTACTCTTGATGGTGGCATTTAATTATAATATATGTGATGATGGGTCAAATAAATATGTCTGAGTCTGTTTTTGAGTTTATTCAGTTTTGCATTTACCAAAGGCAAAGTGTTGCAACACAATAAACATGTTGTCAGTTCTTATCAAAATTGCTGGCTTGAAAAATTCAAACAGCAGTGATATAGTAGTATTTGCAAAAAGAAGATGACGTAAGTATTTGGGACTTCCCTCATACTTGTCGGTATGATGTCAACGCTGACAAATGTTAATCGAACGTTGTATATTTAAGGAGAGACATTCTTCCAATTTTTTTTCAATTTCAAAGCCGACCACCCGAAATGTTGTGGAAATCACCCTGAGTATCACATTGAATAAAATTGTCTTTTATCTTAATTTTTTAGCATTTGGTTTACATGCATGTCTTGGTTTTTGGTAGGTATTTGTCAACACGAATCACTTACGCTATGCTGTCCAGATAATCACAGTTATAGCATATGTGCAACGTGACAGGGAATTTGTATCAGGAATATATTTTGATGATTTTTCATATAATTCCAAGTAATAAACCAAACGACTAAAATGTACTTGTTTGGCTAATCACTTGGAATTATATAGGAGATGACTATACAAAATTATGACTTCATGTTTTTATTGTACCTAGTGAGCTACTCTCGAAACAGATTGTTTAACTTTATTTTTTTACTTTGCATACACGTAGATAATCGTTCACTTTTTGATTTAACCGTACTCATAGGCATTTTGCGTGTTCCAACAATGACACTTGCATATATATAACGATCAAAATCAACAAAATATAAAATATCATATGATAAACATAGCAACTACTGTAAAACCAACGTATACGCCATTATATTGAACGAGCTTCATAAAAACACCATATGGCGTAGCTAGTATTTAACTGAAAGTACGAATAAAAATTATTTTAAATATCAATATATTTTCAAAACAAAATAATTTTTTTCCGCACACGCAAATGCAAACAAATACATACATACAATTACAGGCAATTCGTGTGTGAGAAGAACGTTAAAATCTTTTACTAGTGTGCCTATATTCTGATTGGCACGATTGACGCATTACATCTTTTCAAAATTATGTTGTGTAAGTTTGTTGTAACTGTTAGAAACTAATTTGTCACTTATTTGTGTTCCCAGATACGTAAATCATGGCTCCCGGAAAGAAACGGCCATACAAGGAAGCGTCCTTTGAAAAGCCTCAATGCGTTCTTTGCAGTAAAGTCCTTAGTGCGGAGAGCGTGAAACCCAACAAACTGAAGGAACATTTCGAACGAAGCCATGTAGAGTTTGTAGAAAGACATTGAATTCTTTAAAAGGAAGGAGCGCATTCTGAAATCTACCCGTGTGGATTCAATTGGTCACGTTGCTCAGATAAATAAAGCTGTTCTTGAAATTTCTTATCGCGTTGCTCTCCGTATTGCTGAATGTAAGAAACCTGACACAATCGGGGAGAAACTTATCAAGCCATGCCATGTTGAAGCAACGAAACTTGTCCTTGGGATGAACAGGCAAGAATATATCACTTTCGGACACAACTGTGCGAAGCCGAATCTCAGAGATCAGCAATGACATTTTGGAACAGGTAGTTGCAGAAGTGAAAGCAAGCCCCTACTTCGCGCTTCAGGTGGATGAATCGATGGTTGTTGCCTCTCGTGAACAGTTGTTTGTATATGTTCGGTACATGAAATGCGACTCAGTGAAAGAGAATTGTCTGTTCTCTGAACCGTTGATCACCACTACCCGCGGAGAAGACGTTTTCGGGACGTTGGAGAATTTCTTCGCTGACAAGGAGCTGGAGTGGGCCATCAATGATAGGAATTCGTTCTGGGTTCCGAGCGGTCGTGAAGCAGGTTGCTCCCCACGCTTTATTCACCCACTGCATGATTCATCGGTAGCTTTAGCCGAGAAAACACTCGTTAATGTCTTCTCGGAGGTTGTTAAAAGTGTTAATCTTATCCGGGGCAGTGCTACGAACGCTTGCATTTTTAAAGTGTTGTGTGACGAAGTTGGGGCCGAATTCAGTGTACTCCTGTTCCATACGGAGTTTCGCTCGTTATCACGGGGGAAAGTCTTTCTACGCGTGTTCAAACTGAGAGAAGAAATCACCTTGTTTCCGGAAAGGGGGAGAACAGCTAAAGAACAAGAATTCCACGTGAAGATAACGGACCATACATTCATTCTAAAGCTGGCCTACCTCGCAAGTCATTTTGGTGAGATCAGTTAGCTGAACCTCTCACTACAAGGGAATGTGGTGAATATCCTCTCAGCTCAAGACAAGGTAGCCAGCTTTCTGCGCAAGCTGCAGCTATACCAACGTAGGGTTCATGTCGATGACGTCTCCATGTTCTCCCAGTTGACAACGCTGCTTGAGGGGACCGAGGAGAAATCATAATTTACATTCCGCAGAAGTATCCACCGGTGGATACTTCCCTGATCTGGAATGCCGTGAAAAGAATACATGGATTGTGAAAGCTTTTTCCGTGGAATAAGAAGTCATTTAAGATGACGATGTCATGGCGAAAGCAGAGTTCCTTGGCCTGCGAGTAGACAACACGCTAAATGCAGACTTTCAAGATTCTGACCTGGCTACCTTCTGGCATAAAGCTGGTATGGGATATACAGTTCTCTTAGACACAGCCCTGGAAATCCTCATCCCATTTGCCACCACATATCACTGTGAGGCTGGCTTTTGAACAATGGTCACGATAAAAACCAATGCAAGGAATAGGTTGGATCTCGCCCATGACCTGCGATGTGCTCTTGCTGTGACAAAGTCTCGCATATCACAGCTGGTTAAGAAGAAGCAATTCCATCCGTCACACTGACACTTGCATCTGTAGCGTATGAGTTGTCATGTGTTTGATCTGAACTGAGATATGGCTAGTGACGCCTAGAAATAATTCTTTTCTTCGTTTGTCTGAATTTAACATGACGAGAATAAAACCGTTCTGGAATAGGAATGTTTTATTTTATTTCCCCATTTCCTTTTTCATATTTCTACTTAAAATCGTGAGGGGGTAATTACGGCTTTGTTGGTAAGTTGAAGGGGTAACAGTGCCAAAAGTTTAAACACCGCTGCTAGAGAACGATGTTTACATGACAACCTAAAATAAACTGAGATATTGAGGGTCAACGTCGCGGTGACATCACTTTCAGTGAATCGCGGTCTAGCAGAAGATCACGCCAGATTGTTTACTTGAATAAGTCGCCTACGATTGGCAATAATAGAATGGCTAACGGGGACGAAACGTTTAGAACACGGACATCTCCGACTTTCCAATCATGTGTAACAATGAGGGTTCAACTCGAGTTCAGCGTCGCCGTCAGTGCAGCTGTTATTAACTTCACAGTCGTTGTGAAGTTCCGAAGTCGACGGACAGAAGTAATCTTTGATCACTTCCCGCACCGTATATATATATATATATATATATATATATATATATATATATATATATATATATATATATATATATATATATATATATATATATATATATATATATATATATATATATGTATATATATATATATATATATATATATATATATATATATATATATATATATATGTATATATATATGTATATATATATGTATATATATATGTATATATATATATATATATATATATGTATATATATATATATATATATATATATATATATATATATATGTATATATATATATGTATATATATATATATATACATATATATATATCCTCAAAACCTGCTTAAATTCAATGTGCGACGCTAGCCTATAGAACGATGTTTACATGACAACCTACGATTAACTCGGGTCAACGTCGCGGTGACATCACTTTCAGTGAATGGCGGTCTAGCAGGAGATCACGAGATACTTGAATAAGTCGCCTATGATTGGCTTGCAATAATAGCATGGCTAACGGGGATGATACGTTTAGACCACGGACATCTCCAGTTGTTCTGTGGCAGTGGGTGACGGCAATGACCATCGTCTCCCAGTGTTTTCCCAGTAGTCGCCCTGATCATCCCAAATCCCCCTTATATTGTTAAATCTACAGATGGCCCCCAATTGTAAACAACATTCCAACTTGCGATTTGCATATTGATTGGCTTGATGAAGCACGTGAAACATTAAGTAATTAAAGCAATATCTATCCTATATGTGGTATCCTTCTAAATTCGTTACAAATAGAAGTATAAATATGTAGCGTTTGGGTCGAGCGGTTGTTATGGAGGCGTACGGGCACACATTCATTCACTCATTCGAACTAAAGAAAAGACAAATATAAGTTCTAACGGTTAATTACATATAAAATTGTATTACAAAAACACGAACTAACTAACGAATAGTCTGTTTGTCTGGCTGTCTGCGTGTCTCTCTCTCTCCCTCTCCCTCAACCTAACCAGCATGTGCCATTTTTGCATACATGTGCCTTTCTGTGGGGAGATTAATATAACGCATATGTAATTGAAACAGGACTATTGTAATTAAAATGAAACATAATTGATTTGATTTTGTGTTTATAATATATATTATAAAAAATATTAACATGGTATTATAAACACGCACGCACTGTATATGCATGACAGCTGCATAGTGAATTTGTACTTGCCCGGTGAAAAAAGCAACTACTGTGCCAATAGTTTTTGTCTGCTTTTTGATATTATACTTCAGTCAGCAGCCTAGATACTGATATATTATTTTAATAGCATCTTCTGAATATGAACAGTTTTATTTTTCAGAGACAAGGGAAAGGGTGAAACAGGGGGACTTTCCAGTTATGCTACCGAATCCCTAAGCATTGTTTGCAGGACAATGGAGGGCCATCGTGTCAGATGAGCTTTTTCAGGAGAGACTACATACAATTGTAGTTGATGAGGCTCAATGCATTACCGAATGGTAATTGAAACTTTCATAATTATATCAGCAGTATCATACTACCATATCTTTGAACCACAATGTATTAACAAAAACACTGACTATGCAATTCCTCATTGTTTTTCATACATTAATAACTAAGTTTACATTATTTTAATTTTTTACAATGTTCATTACATTGATATAACTACTAAATGGGACATTACTGTCATGATAGAGAACTTTAGTTCCACAACTTACAATTAAAAGCAGATACAAAATATTAAGGGTGGCCCATGTATAGACACATTCCAAACTTGGCGTTGTGATTGTGCACATGAATATGTATCATTTATGATGCTTATTAACATCGATGCGAAGTTGCACTGAGAACTTGATTTTCAATGAAAATCATTCACAAATCATAACCCCTGTAAAAGTCTGATTTAACTTACTTGATTGGTTGATCCACTTACATTAGATGTGTATGTATGTTAGGGAGGAAATGGTGGTAATGAGTGGATGCTATACACCTTCCTCCCTGTGCAATGCTACATAGACAATTATGAAAAAAGCATAACAATTATGGCAAGTATTACTTGATAACAAGATCTGTTTTTAATAATTTATGTATGCCACCAACTTAACACATTGGGCACTTGTTATGTTGTACACACATAAAATATGATAAATTATGATGTTCTGATGTAAAACAACATGAATAATAATATTGATCAACATGCCTAATGAAATAAGAAATAACAATTATTAATGATGGCCAATTTGTGCATATCTACAGTATGCATTTTGCTTGATTAAATTACACTATAAACATGTTTTGGTTGTCTACTATCTGCAACACCTATAAGTTTCAATCAGTCAGATCTCGTTTGGGCTGATTGTACACATTTGTAAATTTATTACACTTTGACCTGTGCCAATGAACAATATTGATATCCATCAATATTGATATTCATCTGTTATATAATGTAACAATGGGTACTAGAACTAGACAAGCTCAAGTAACTTCCTATAACCATATCTTGTAGTAAATAGTGCATACGATAATAACTACTAATTTAATTATTTTACATTCCTATTCCTATTTTTACGTTCCAGTGAACTGTGAATATTGCTGCATTGTACTATTATTATGGTCTTCCTTATACACCTGTGTATGCCAACTTTGGGTATTGTCTTTTTCCATGTCTTCATATCAGCCTACAGTGAACAATAAATAAACATTACTTCATGTTGAAGTACAGGACATCATTTCATGACACAGTGAAATGTGAATATTGATGTACTGAGCCTGCAGTGTACTGTAAACCAGTTTTGACATTAGACTATAAATATTGTTGCATTATGCACGAAGGAAATTACAAAGCTCTCATAATGTATAATAATTGGTGTTTTTTCAAACAATTATTTCCATATGCAAGAATATATTGGTGTTCTTTATAATTATATGATAAACACTACAGATTCTACATATTTTGCTCATCGCGTTTCTGGTTTGTTTATGTTCTAATATGTAGTGTGTGAATTGTAATATCTGCAATCGGTTTAATTAAAAAGTGCGTATTTTTGTTGAAATCATCAAAACAAATTGACTTTAGTTGTTCATTACTGGTGGCTGTGCTGATAATAAGAAATTCTGCCTCATGACAGGAATGGAGACTCATTTGTTCCGGCAACTTTGCACTTTGCAGCAGTGATATTCCAATGACATTTTAGCTATACATTTGATTTATGTATTTGCTGATGTTAACTTATTCTACCTATTTCTTTAAATAATTTAAGCACCTTATTTATTTTTGTCATTTCATTTATTCCTTTTATCTGTTTTAGCTCATTTTAATGTATTTTACTTATATATGTACAACTAACTCTAGAGCCTTTGAGCAGGTGTTTCACCCGGATACATGGCATGTTATAAATGTTTAATAATAATAAATCTGGTAGGGCTCAAAACAGTGGATATTCAAAATGGTAAACTCTGTGCGAGTCAATGCCAATCATGGGCATGACTTCCATCCTCTCGCCGATTACATGATAAAAGTTATGAAATTTTACCAAAGGTGAAAATTGTGAGTTTTCAGCATTTCGATTTTTACTAAGTAATTTAATTGTGGAGTCGTAGTGAATACTAGGTAGGCCTGCATTTTCGCAAAATGAACTTGAAAAAGGACAAGCAAAAAAATTTTAATGAGAAGGCAACTTTAATTATACATAATCCAGTCTCCAAAAGATCACATTGTACTAAAGTTAATTGTGTACACCATTTGCCCAGTGCATTTGTAAACACCACTGTCGTGCATAATTATTTATGGCTAAAATAGGTAATTTATCAATGTAAATATGTCAATGGAGGTCAAATAATCAGTTCACTGTAAGGTTAGAGTTATGGTCAACAATTACAGCCTCTATTGACATGATAGCACCACAATCCATACTTAATTAAAAATAAATAGATCATTAACACACGTAATTCAGTAACATGTAAGGTCAATAATGGGTATTGATGTTAATGTGTATATACACTCCTCCCTCAACTTACGGATCTCATGTCATACATGATTACTTAATTACGGCATTTTTAACTTAAATAGGTCAACGGTCATTGCAAGGTCATGTCCAGTTCACACATTATTCCACCTCAGATATCTTCATTAGTACGCATTATGCCGTGTGCCCTTACATTCAGTGGCAGGGCAGCAAACAAACATCCAGATCACAAGAAATGGACTATATTACAAGTGTAAAAAATGCCCCTTTTTATGACACTAAACAACTTCGCAAATAATAAATATTGAAAAAAATTAAAAAAGGGTTATACACTGCACAACATATACTTTATCACACCAAAGTGTTTAAATGATTTGAAAATGTTTGCGTCCTTCTCCATTTGACATGCATCCTTACAAATCCTGTCTAAAAAAGGATTGCGAACTATTGAGAAAACTCAGATTATAAGGTAAGAGCAGAACTGATCACAAGCTCACGAAAATGCAGCAATATGTCAGATTACTTCAAATATTGATGATGCCATAATTTTTGGCAGTGGTGCCGTTGCCAGGCGCTATTCTCGGCGGATTCATGAAGCTGACAGAGAGTCGGATAAACGAGACTAATGACGATGACCACCAGACCTTTGTGCTTTAGTCGCAAGGGGGCGCTGACATCCAGTGAGCGATAATACACTTTTTTTCCCTAATCTTTCACACATCTACACTTTTCCCATAGATGAACATTATAATGTTCTTACGACTACAATGAATACTTATCCTTTTTTTTATTCACAGCAAATGACAGACCCACTAAGACACCTGGTGTGTGAAATTCGTGAAAATGACATACCTCCTTTTCCCACAAATTGCTTCAACACATGACACCCCTGCATTTCTGCCATGAAATTCCCCGGTTTCCAAAATATGAGTACACCCTGCCTGATGGCCAATGTGTCCTTACACAACTGGTATATCAACTGACGAATGGCATCATTTCAAAGCTTAGATGCTACTGTGCACAAAAACATCACTTCCACTCACTCATCCACACAATTTCTGCTCTCACAAATAAACCCTAACTGCACAATTAATTTTTTCCTTGGGACTCTATCTATGTAATGGTGGATGCATTCTGACTGTGGTCCGTACAAATCACCTGGGTTTTTCCCAATGTCTATTTTTAGTTACCTCCCAAACATGAACACTCTCTTACTCCTTCAAAACCTATTGTATACTACTCTCCTGCCCCTATTGCAATAAGATCCGCAAATCAAGAATCAGGCTTCTGAGTCACCTCAGAACCACCGACCAACCCCTCGCAGACGTCATCCTCGTTTCGAGGGATCGCTGATGAACATTGTTGGACTCTTGATAAGCCAATGGCTTCCTTGTCCACTTGCCATCTGGGCCTTTGGCTTGGATGGCAAATTTTTTTAAATCTTGTTAAAACCCATCAACACTTTCACTACTCGGTACACAATGTGGCAACCATCAACACTTTGGTTACTAATTACACAATGTGGCAACCATCAACACTTTGGTTACTCGGTACACAATGTGGCAACCATCAACACTTTGGTTACTAAGTACACAATGTGGCAACCATCAACACTTCGGTTACTCGGTACACAATGTGGCAACCATCAACACTTCGGTTACTCGGTACACAATGTGGCAACCATCAACACTTTGGTTACTCGGTACACAATGTGGCAACCATCAACACTTTGGTTACTAAGTACACAATGTGGCAACCATCAACACTTTGGTTACTAAGTACACAATGTGGCAACCATCAACACTTTGGTTACTAAGTACACAATGTGGCAACCATCAACACTTTTGTTACTAATTACACAATGTGGCAACCATCAACACTTTGGTTACTAAGTACACAATGTGGCAACCATCAACACTTTTGTTACTCGGTACAGGATGTGGCAACCATCAACACTTTGGTTACTAAGTACACAATGTGGCAACCATCAACACTTTGGTTACTAAGTACACAATGTGGCAACCATCAACACTTTAGTTACTTGGTACAGAATGTGGAAACCATCAACACTTCAACTCCGCAGTGCATTGGTCCAGCAACTGAGCCAACTCTCGGTAATAAAGATGTTCCTTGCCATGAGTCACGTCGATGATGCTCTCTGCCTGTGAACACAGAAGGGCAAGAGACAAAAATACAAGATCGACAGTCAGCTCCTCCATTGCGTTCCAGAACTGTATTATTGCACCCTGTAAACGCTGCAATTAATGTGATGTTATGAAATCATGATTAGTCATTGGTAACTGACTCACTGTTCTAGCTTTCTCGCCCACATGAACTATTTGTATGACATTATATAGGACGGGTCTCGACATCAAGATCAATGACCTGTGGGACAATTTCGCTGCACAAGGCCAACTACACTTAGGTTTTGTGCGATGATTCGTCCAATAACTGTGGCTGACTGTTACAACGAGAATATGTCCAACAAAATATAAGGAAAATCGGGTAATGTACACTACTACTGACGTATTTAGTGAGGCCAGCATACACAGAACCAATGCAGTCTCATACAGACTTGCTATTTTATCAGAAAGAGGGCTAGTTCAGTAAACAAAAGACCAAAATATGTTACATAAGTTGAGTTTGGATGCTAACAGTATGGCTATACCCTACTGGCAAGCATAGGAGTAGATGTACACAAATATATTTTCATTTGGTGAGCAAATATTGCCAGACTATGACACTCGTGACATAAGGTTATCTAACAGTACGGTGCGGCCCATGACACTGATGACATAAGTTATCTAACAGTTCGACGTGGCCCATGACACTGATGACATAAGGTTATCTAACAGTACGGCACGGCCTATGACACTGATGACAAGGCTATCTAACAGTACGGCACGACAGATGACATAAGGTTATCTAACATTACATGCGGCTCATGACACTGATGACATAAGGTTACCTAACAGTACGGCATGGCCCATGACACTGATGACATAAGGTTATCTAACAGTAAGGCATGGCCCATGACACTGATGACATAAGGTTATCTAACAGTACGGCGCGGCCCATGACACTGATGACATAAGGTTATCTAACAGTACGGCACGGCCCATGACACTGATGACATAAGGTTATCTAACAGTACGGCACGGCCCATGACACTGATGACATGATGTTATTTAACAGTACGGCACCGCCCATGACACTGATGACATAAGGTTATCTAACAGTACGGCGCAGCCATGACACTAACGACATAAGGTTATCTAACAGTACACGCGGCCCATGACACTGATGATATAAGGTTATCTAACAGTATGTGCGGCTCATGACACTGATGACATAAGGTTATCTAACAGTATGGCGTGGCCCATGACACTGATGACACAAGGTTATCTAACAGTACGGCGTGGCCCATGACACTGATGACATAAGGTTATGTAACAGTACGTGCGGCTCATGACACTGATGACATAAGGTTATCTAACAATACGGCGCGGCCCATGACACTGATGACATAAAGTTATCTAACAGTACGGCGCGGCCCATGACACTGATGACATAAGGTTATCTAAAAGTATGGCACTGCCCATGACACTAATGACATAAGGTTATCTAACAGTACGGCGCAGCCATGACACTGATGACATAAGGTTATCTAACAGTACACGCAGCCCATGACACTGATGATATAAGGTTATCTAACAGTACGTGCGACTCATGACACTGATGACATAAGGTTATCTAACAGTACGGCGCGGCTCACGACACTGATGACATAGGGTTATCTAACAGTATGGCGCGGCCCATGAAATTAAGATGCTGTGTGTTTAACAAGGTTTTTCTACTAAACCACTGGCGTGATATTCTTAACTGTAGCTTGTTTTAGTAACTCTTATTGTTGCATATCCCGAAAACCATGACTTTTGTTTTGCTTTAAGCAGAGACCACTGTAATCATAAACCACCCACCATTCTTGTTCCCACTCACCTCAATTAGTGTGGTCATTGCTTGTCTTGACCGCTGCAGGTAAAGTTGTATCTTGCCAACTTTAATCAGTTGTCCGCCAACGTTGGGGTGGTATTTGGGGTAATACAATCTACAACAAAGGGGTCACACAAAGGTAATCCCCAGGGGGTAGCACAAGTTGACATCATTTTGTTTTTACTGATGTACAAAAACAAATTCTAAAAAAATTAAGGTAACTTTTACAATTTGATGGTTCAGTGAACAAATGTAACGAGTCAGCAATCAACAGAAAAAGTATGATATGCTGAAGTCATTCATACTTAAACAGGTGGGTAAAACTCAGCTGATGACCAATCAGCTGTGTTCAACAATGTGTTATCTGAGACGGCTGGTTCAATACTTGTGTCACCTCGCAGTATGAGCTGGCAACACAGTTTACCATTTTCTATTATGTAAACTATCACACGTATTATGATTTCTGTTATGCAGCACTGTGCCTCTTGACGTTACTGCTACAGACTGCAATAACAGCTTTAAGAAGCAGCTTAGGACTCTTCTTTTTAAACACCCATGTTCTCTTTAAACAAGATTTCTGTGCGGCTATGGACTCATGTCACTCTAACTCAATGACACAAATATTTTGGTATTCATCTTTAACTATTATTATAATCATTCAATTGTAATTAGTATTTTGATGTGATATATTGTATTTATTGTCAATATCATTTTAATGCTTGAAACGTCGGGCACGGTGGTTGTGGTAGAGTGTCATATTTCGGTTGTGGGGGACCGGAGTCCGAGTCTACCTACTGCTATTTTGAAACTTGGGCACTTTGCCGGTGTCTTCCGGAAGATACACTAAAAGCTGTTGGTGTTAATGCCAGGGGAAGTAAAAGACCCCACACATGGGGTAAACGTGTACCCTGCTGCAGGCTCCATCTCAATTTATTGAATTTATAATTCATGCATAAATGTTTTACTTGTGTAACAGGCTTCTGAATGGCCACAGCTGTCAGATATGTAGTGCAGAAAAAAGCTGTAATATAATTATTATTATTAACTATATTATACTATAAAATGTTATGCAGGTTATATTTACCGATATTGTTCCAGAGTCCTGCAGCCGTACTCGAGAGCCTTGAGCCAGTTGGAGAGCTGGATGGCAGCATCGAATGCGCAGTCGGTGATTTGTACAACGTAGATGTTGTTTTGATGCAGCAGTTGTTGCTGCTTCTGTAGACAGTTCTCACAGGTCTCCAACACAGCCTCATAGTCTGCCACTACACACACAGAGTCAGTATTACTGAACACAAATCTGCACTAATGTTAAAAGCGAACCAAAAGTTATGGTTTTGGGGCTATGAACCTACAATCAAGAATATCATGCTTGTGGTTTTCTCAGAATTGTTTCTAAAAATGGGAGATTCTGGTCAAATCTTCATTTAACTGGGGGTTGACATGTTAACCAGCGTGAATGATAAGCACCTGCACAGTTCTAAGAAATTGGCTAACCTAGACTACCACTGAATGTGACATATTAAGAGTGGCAGGTATATACATAAGTAATAAAAACTTTTCAATCAAATGCGCTGTCAGAAAGGGACTAGTTTAGTAAACAAAGGCCAAAATATGTTACATACCTCCAGTTTGGATGCATAAAGCATGGCACGACCCATGAAACTATAATAGGCACACAGGCCAAAAACCATGACTTTTATTTCCATTTAACAAGTTAACCTATGATAACACAGGACTTGCATCATAGGTTAATCTTTTGCGTACATAGCTGTGTAAACTGTGATAGACTTGTGTTGTCTATTAACCACCACACTTGATTTTGTTATACTAAATGTTGTCTTTTAATATTATCCCTCAAAACCTGTATCAACACAGCAACAATTTGTTTAACAAGACAGTTTGCAATTACAGCAAAATATCTCATCTGGTAGTAAAACAAAAGTAAAGTGTTTTTCTCACCCTTGTCTTTCTTCAGTTGCTTCACTTTCTCTAGGGTCATCTGTGAATGTGCCACGAGTTTGCTGTTCTCTCTTGTGTAACTTGAATCAAATTCTGTTCTCTTGCAATCACGGCATGGCGCTATGCTTCCATCTGGTACAACATTATACACACAATACTAGGTCACCTGCCGTAGCAGCTTTACCTAGAAAGAAGCCGACTAAAACAAACTCGGCATATGTAAGTATAAATGTATTGCTGTGTCACGCATGTCAAATGTATAGGTGATAAAATATTTTCTTACATTGATAATGTCACAGTAACCATTAGAAAAATTAATTTGGCAATATGATTGTGAATTACGATTGGTATTCATTTCCCTTAATGCAACAAAGAAACCTCAATAGAATCAAAAATAATTTGAAGTGGTGATAAGTAAAGCAGTATGACTTAATTACAAGATTATTAATTGTGCCATAACAAGAATAGTTGTATCATACTTATAATATTTATGATACCATTTTTACAGTTTGGGGAATTAAAAGTTTTTTGTCATACGTGGGAAAGTGTAGTTATAAAAAAATACAATTCTGTTACTTCTATTAGGATACACTCTTTAATCAAGTATTGTACACCGTAAACTGACCACACAGTTAAATGTTATGTACCAGATGGTGCTACATACTCTCAAATGCTTTATGTACTGACGTATTTGCTGCACGCATGTGCGCATAGTTTCTGCGATTGTTTCGCTACGTACAATTATATTATTTCTATTTGGATACACTCTTTAGTCAAGTATTGTACACCGTAAACCGACCACACAGTTAAATGTGTGTAACAGAGGTGCTACGTACTCTTATATGGTTTATGTACTGAAGTATTTGTCGCGTGCATGGTTTCTGCGATTGTTTGAAGTGAAAGTTTTACGTAGCGAACAATTGTTGATTTACCATAAAAACCACTACAAACTATGGCGTATTCTGAAAAAATAAAGGCGTTACATTTCATTCGTGGGGTCATAGATTAATCCCTGAAAGTTTGGCGCCCAAGGTGCAAGCCGTCTAGGAGGAAAACGTTAACATAACCACATACAAAAGTTAGCTCGATTATAGTTAGTTACTATGAATTGTGAATTAAAAATTTTATGCAGTGGCATCACTAAATTCAACTGAAACACTCTCATGATATGTAGGTAATATGCATTTGCTGCAGACCTGGGGCCCGAGTACATTTTCATGAATAAAGTACAAGTACGAGTACACAGGTGATGGCTGAGTATGAGTACGAGTACACTGCTCAAAGATGAGTATGAGTACAAGTACATTTCCACGAGTACATCTTGTATGATATTATAGTAACTCTGTATAGTAATAGTAAAATAAAAATTGTGAATTAATTTATATAATTCAGGAAGAGCTGACTATGCAGTTGCAGTTGATCACACTTGTTTATGAGGAAAACTGTAAAAAAACCTTTACATTTGGGACCAAACTGGGGGTTGCATTCCATTCAAAGGTACGATTCACATTCGAATGCAGATGTTCAGGGTATGCATTCAAGCATGGGTTAAAATGTATTTAAATTGAAAATACTTTTAAAAATACATTTCATAGCACAATGTAACAAGAGAAAAGAAATCAAGAAATATAACCATTAAATACGTATGATATATGAATCAATGAACACTCTTAGGCATATTGTGGCTGGCAGTGACCACAAGTCCACAACTAATGTTTGTTGAGAGGGTGGATTAGCACCTGCAAATGTCCAGGGCTCAATATCCCCATTGTATTTTAACCGCACTACAAATTGGCACGAAACAATACTGGTGAAAGCTGTCTGACTTGAGTAACCAAACTTCTTCTTCAGAAGACTCTGATAGCGGTACTTAGCACTGTGAGAGCAAAAAAGGCATTTTATGGCTAACTGATGAATGACTCTTTCATTATGGGTTTACTGGACTTCCTGGCTTAATTAAACAAACACAAGGATTATGGCCTAGACTGGTAACTAGTCCAACTATGGATACGAACTAGGGGTTTCTGACTGGGAAAAGAATCAAAAGGTGCTGCCTCTTGAAGCGAAACTTTTGTGGTACTGGCTTTAATTAGCTACAGCAAAATTTTGCTGTAGCTAGTTAAAACCAGTATTTTAAAATACCCACTGAAACCTGTTCAGTTATAGACACTGACCTTCTCTTTGTGTTATAGCAGCGCGGCAGTTTTCAGTTGGACATTTTATACTCAGCATCATCTTCTCCTGAAAGGATAATTTTAAAGGTTAAACGAGTGGGTTTAAAAGAAGAACAACTACAGATTAGCAATATTTATTTTTAATGAAGAAACTTGCTAATTTACCCAAAAGAAATTTGTAGCAAGACAATACACACAGGGCTGTGACAACAAAGCTAGCATTATACTCACAGTAACAAGGCACACAATGTATTAATATAACAGCGACAATGTTACACAATTTAATAAGACAAACATGACCGTCCTCAGGGTTTTAGAAATGGGGGTTTGGGCATACATAATCAGCCGGGGATTTCTGAAAAAAATTGCAGTTAACCCCCCTAATCCCCCCGGAGGATGGGCATAAATTTAAATAGGAACAAAGAATGTTGCATGAAAGCAGCAATGATACTAGTCAGACTATACATACATTGTTTTACATGTTTCACTGAACAATATATCTACACATGAATGTATACAGACACACTACACCTGGTGGTCATCTGTACAGACTGGACAATCACATGTGAAGTAGTACTGCATGACCAGTTGTGTGCGTCGCTCTGACCGAGGCAGCAGCTGGTCTATGTAGCTGATGTAGAACTGTAACAAGACAGTCACTTTGGTCATGTAACCAATGTTGTGTTCATGGTCTATGTAGCTGATGTAGAACTGTAACCAGACACAATTACTTTGGTCATGTAACCAATGTTGTGTTCATGGTCTATGTAGCTGATGTAGAATTGTAACCAGACACAGTCACTGTGGTCGTGTAACCAATGTTGTGTTCATGGTCTATGTAGCTGATGTAGAACTGTAACCAGACACAGTCACTGTGGTTGTGTAACCAATGTTGTGTTCATGGTCTATGTAGCTGATGTAGAACTGTAACCAGACACAGTCACTGTGGTCATGTTGTGTTCATGGTCTATGTAGCTGATGTAGAACTGTAACCAGACACAGTCACTGTGGTTGTGTAACCAATGTTGTGTTCATGGTCTATGTAGCTGATGTAGAACTGTAACCAGACACAGTCACTGTGGTTGTGTAACCAATGTTGTGTTCATGGTCTATGTAGCTGATGTAGAACTGTAACCAGACACAGTCACTGTGGTTGTGTAACCAATGTTGTGTTCATGGTCTATGTAGCTGATGTAGAACTGTAACAAGACACAGTCACTTTGGTCGTGTAACCAATGTTGTGTTCATGGTCTATGTAGCTGATGTAGAACTGTAACCACACACAGTCACTGTGGTCATGTAACCAATGTTGTGTTCATGGTCTATGTAGCTGATGTAGAACTGTAACCAGACACAGTCACTGTGGTCGTGTAACCAATGTTGTGTTCATGGTCTATGTAGTTGATGTAGAACTGTAACAAGACACAGTCACTTTGGTCGTGTAACCAATGTTGTGTTCATGGTCTATGTAGCTGATGTAGAACTGTAACCAGACACAGTCACTGTGGTCATGTAACCAATGTTGTGTTCATGGTCTATGTAGCTGATGTAGAACTGTAACCAGACACAGTCACTGTGGTTGTGTAACCAATGTTGTGTTCATGGTCTATGTAGCTGATGTAGAACTGTAACCAGACACAGTCACTGTGGTCGTGTAACCAATGTTGTGTTCATGGTCTATGTAGCTGAAGTAGAACTGTAACCAGACACAGTCACTGTGGTTGTGTAACCAATGTTGTGTTCATGGTCTATGTAGCTGATGTAGAACTGTAACCAGACACAGTCACTGTGGTCGTGTAACCAATGTTGTGTTCATGGTCTATGCAGCTGATGTAGAACTGTAACCAGACACAGTCACTGTGGTTGTGTAACCAATGTTGTGTTCATGGTCTATGTAGCTGAAGTAGAACTGTAACCAGACACAGTCACTGTGGTTGTGTAACCAATGTTGTGTTCATGGTCTATGTAGCTGATGTAGAACTGTAACCAGACACAGTCACTGTGGTCGTGTAACCAATTTTGTGTTCATGGTCTATGTAGCTGATGTAGAATTGTAACAAGACACAGTCAGTTTGGTCGTGTAACCAATGTTGTGTTCATGGTCTATTCAGCTGATGTAGAACTGTAACCAGACACAGTCACTGTGGTTGTGTAACCAATGTTGTGTTCATGGTCTATGTAACTGATGTAGAACTGTAACAAGACACAGCCACTTTGGTAGTGTAACCAATGTTGTGTTCATGGTCTATGTAGCTGATGTAGAACTGTAACCAGACACAGTCACTGTGGTCATGTAACCAATGTTGTATTCATGCAGAGAAAACAATATTCTACTAAAACTTCCTCCTCGATTCATTTAGAAAATGGACCAGCTTTTTATTGCTTTATTTCCTCAACAGACATGTTGTTGAAGAATCAGAACAACGAATGTCCGTCTTTGTGCGTTAGAAGTGAGTGTAATAGACACATATCCAACCAACCACACGGTGAAAAACAAAATGACTTCCACTGTTTCGACTCTTCAACAACGATACGTTTGTTGAAATCATCAACATAATTTACTTTGACCATTAGATCGAGTAACGTGTAAAAATGTGAACAGCCTTATACATAGTATCTAGAGCCAAAAACACATTACAAATTTGTACAAATGAGCTAACATATCATAGTCGATACTATAGAGGTTATATTTGTTATGAAATGAGGCTGAAATAAGATGAGTTAAAACTGAATTGAGGAGGGACTTTTAAACGCTTTCGAACAAAACAGAATATCTAACTATGTTAATTGTCTACTGTGAAACATTCATATTCTTTTGCTCATTCTACGATGTTGTTGACACATACCTTTATAGGTTGACTTGTATCAGTGGCCACAGTGTTTCTCACATGTAGTTCTGTACCACTAAAGACAGCAATGGCATTGGGCCGACAGCTATGGTCCATACAAGAAGCACTGCAACCATCCAGCATCACCCACATTATAATTCCTAAACCATGTTTATATATACTTCATTGTTTATTATTATATACACAGTATATTTTCTTTAACACACTTCTACTCTAATATATTTATATTTTCTACACATTTATATATTTCTTAACTTACATATATTTTTACCTTGTTTATTTTTTAATATTTGTATGTGTATGAGTTTTTAACTAAAAAGTATTTGTATTAGTTGCAGATATCCACCCAGGAAGATATCCACCCAGGAAGATATCCACCCAGGAAGTTGAGATGTCTACCTCTTTTCATAGTCACCTTACAACTGCTTGCACAACATTTCGAAAAAGAATTTTTTTTATTTTAAAACAATTGATGATGCTACCATCACATGTAACATGTCTAAGAAATGCTGCCACCTAGTGACTACCATGCAAAACAGCCTCAAGGAACAATACCACCTATCTAGTATCTACTGTGCTGCTTACTTAAATGAAACCGATTCACACCCTTATTTGGTCTCCTCACAGTCAAACGATATTGACCAAGAACTGATGCCACCTAGTTGTTCAGAAAGACAGCACACAGAAGACAACACAGTTTTGTGAGAAAGAAGACTTCATCCATGAGAGACCAATGAAAAGTTAATGTAGCAAAGTGGTGTGGTGGTGGTGGCGTGGTGGTGGTGTGGTTAAGACATCAGACTCTGTCAAGAGGATCCAGGTTCGTAAGTTTGGGCAATTTCGTTCACTCCACATTGAGTGGATATGTGAATGAATAGTGGTTGAATGTTTCCCAGAAAGGTGGAGTTGGTATTGGAATGGAACAGGTCTGCCAGGGGGCGAAGTGTAAACAGGTCTGCCAGGGGGCGAAGTGTAAACAGGTCTGCCAGGGGGCGAAGTGTAAACAGGTCTGCCAGGGGGCGAAGTGTAAACAGGTCTGCCAGGGGGCGAAGTGTAAACAGGTCTGCCAGGGGGCGAAGTGTACCTAATGCACTTTTAACAGTCCCAACGACTAGATACCATGCCGTATAAGAACGTACCTTTACCTTAAAACCAGTAAAGTCCACTGAAATTCCTGTTATATGCATAGAACATACCAACAACTTCACAAATCGAAGGTGGTCTAATTCAGCAGGTTTTATACAAAATGATGAAAAAATGTCACATACCCGAGATATATTCCTACTCCAATGGGCTGCATCTCTCCGTCACAGATGCTGAAGCTGTTGATCACCATCTTTTGAGGACATGAAAACAGCAGGGCCGACAGTTACAGGCAAATATACAACTAAACAATCTACAGTCAATTAATTAACAAACATTCCAGTAACTTGTTATTTTGTCAGTAAAAATTTGCCTAAAATTAATTTCCTACATCATAACTTCCAGCAAATAACTTCTATTCTCTGAGCACTACCATTTACATGCAATCTACGAAACTTGGTGAGTAAACGTGTTGATGATTAACGAGGTAGTAACATTATTCTTTTCTTAAAATATATTTTGTATACCACTGCAACTGGTGTTGATAGCATATGTACAGGTTTCTTTTCTTTAGAGTTGTTCCTGTTTAAATTAAGCAGTGCTTCGAAGACCAAAAATTAACCAACAGATTCTTACATACACATTTATTTCTGTTCTAGATAACTGCATAATTTACTAAAACATATAAGTATATTGTTACAAAAATCAACGTGCCATGTTATAAAAACTCAAACAGAAGCGATCTTTGAACGAAATGGTGCATCTACAGACCTTACCAAAGACTTGTAAGAGTTCACTGGCTCCTGGCATGGGCCAGTCGTCACCCACAAACACTCGCAGTGTTTGACTCAACACAAGGAACTCCTCCATCCTCTTAGGGTCTTTCTTGATCTCCTCCACATCTGTAACAATGAACGCTATCACACAGTATGATACAATTATAAATTGAAAACATTGCTTAATAAGGTAGAAAACATCATTTAGGGACTTACCAAAACATAGTTGTCATTAGCTGTAGAATCACGCCTGGCCCACTGGGGCAGGGCCCCTTCCACTGACCACACGTGACCCCTGTCTCTATGGTAAAATTTATGTTTAAACAACTGAATTATTAGTAATAAGACCAACTACCTACACAGTAAATACAACTAATTACAGGACAAATAATCCTAGCAATAATAGTTCACTAACTATATTCTCTAAATTACATTACATTACCCTGGGTGCTGCCATCATGTGGTGGGTAACTAAACTACTCGAACCGACAAGTGACTATGTCACACGATAGGTTGTGATATGATAGGCTATGATATATGATAAGTTATGATTGGTTGCAGTTTTACCCAATGAATTAACCATTGTATCCAGAGTCAATGTTTCACAACAATTACCTAACATTGTTATCTAAAATATTGTAGCCTAAGGTCATTGCAGATACTGTCCATGTAAGAGCTCAATCAAAGACAGTACCTCCACAGAGTGACCACAAAGCTACTTCAATGTAACATCAAATCATATTTCTAAATGTATTTTAAAATGTAAAACAGCCACGTATCACATTGCCACCTAGTGACTACCACGTTAAACAGCGACAAACAACATTGCCACCTAGTGACTACCACGTTAAACAGCGACAAACAACATTGCCACCTAGTGACTACCACGTTAAACATACATTGTGGTAAGAATGTATGTAAATGTATTGTCAAACATTTCATGAATGACATTTGCTGCTTCAGCAATATTGAATAGACCATGTTGAATCTTCTTCATAGATGTTACATTAGAAATTATTTAACATTCACAGAAATAGGTAGGAATACAACTAGGAGATCTGGTTTAAATGAGTGATTTTTTTCAACTTTGTTGACCGATAGTGTCACATGATATCGCAATGCATGAATCGGTTGTGTAAACACCCATGTCAGGCCGATTTGCAAAATGTTTTTATCAAGGAGAATTTGGACAAGTTCGATACGATTTAACAGTTGCTCACGGTTTTGACATATTGCTCATCTAGATGCACACACCACTTAGTGTCAACCAACAAACCATGTATAGACATGACTTCACAGTATATGGAATGTTTTTGATCACTATATAGCGTTCGTGTACAAATGCATCAAAACGGGATAGATTTTTCAAATTAGAGAGTCGGAAAGAATAAGTTTCAGCAAAGTACCAATAATAACGCTTAATGATGTTAAACAGAAATCAAAACGCTAGCATCGGAATGCAAAAAATCGATCGATCTGTTTGGATAACTTCGAATGCAATTGACCATGCGTTGCCATAGATACGTGATTGTTTCAGCGCATGGCAAAAGATTCGCGTGAAATGCGTGTTGTACTTCTGTCAAAAATATCACGTGATTACACCTTTATGTCAGTGTTATTTTATGCACCAGAGGCGCCACTGGTTACCTTACATGTGTTCTATATTTTTGATACGACAATTTCTAGCCAATTGTATTGTTTGTACAACAGACAGATCGGGTTCATACTTACGAGACTCCAGATCAGCAAATGACCTTTTTACACCCAGAAAATCATCCACCTGTCGCCTGTGCTCATGCGACTGAAACAAGTGAATAAAACCAGCTGTTGTAAGTTTAATTGCTTCACATTAATTATGGAAAATTAATACTACTATCCTGTTTTGGCACGACAGAGACTAGATTTCGTCAATAGGAGATTAGCTCAAAGGTTATATTTTCGTCATTCTTAGAACTGTGAAATTGACAATGACCACCGTTGCATCACGCACTGCCGCATGGTAAAGTGTTATGGAACTACTTTTGTTTTAAATCACATAACCATTCACACTGCCTTGAAATTCACAACTTTGAGGAAAACAATTATCAATGTCCAAGCTTTAAAATAAATATTGTTATACTGATGTTTCTAATCTATCCAAACTATTAACATGTTAAAGTCCTTATTCAAGGAGTGGGTTTGAGAATTAGTATGCTTTGTACGAAGAGCAAAATGTTGACCATTGTAAACGACCACAGAGGACTAACCTGCTGTTTGAGGAGTATTCTGAAGAAGAAACGTACGCTGTCTGTCGGAATCCTTGGGGCCACTCTTTGAAGACACGCACATTCTGCCTTATGCAACAACCATGCCCGGCGCTACCAAACCAACTTCATTTCAATTTCATATAATATTACTGAATTCACTCAGACTCAGCCATCATATATCAGCAACAATATTCATACTGTAGATCTGGAAATATCTGCAAGAGTTTAAAGTTAAAAAATTTTGCAGTTTTTCACAAAATCGCAAAAATGTTTATCACAGTTCAATGTGATATGTAACATTATCCCAGTTATTGTTAGGATTTAGTATGGTAAATCTGTGAAAATTAAATCTCCATAAAAATGTCACCTTGTAAAAATGCTTTTAAAGCAGCAAACTTTTCCAGGTACATGCACAGTATGTAATTTTTTATTATTTTATTATCTATAAATGCAATGTTACTTCCAAGGCTATGATTAAAAATTAACTGAATGTATGTCTTCACATAAGAAAACAAAATGGATTATTTATTTTATCATATATAACTGAAGCGAGATCTCATTTTTTACAAGTATGACCCAAAAGATAGATTTTATGAAACAATTACTTTATCTGCAATATAATTATTTTGGCAGTTAAAGTAAAACGAAATTGACAATGCCTCAAATATGTTGATGTTTTACTCATGATGAAAGTCGTTACCTGACAGAGTTTGCTGCAGAACCAGGCTACGTGACAAGCAGAACACCGTAACAACTTGTCTGGGCTGGAACATTTACAATAATAATGAAACATTAACAATACATTTTTCTAAACATGTCTACAGCACAGAAACAACGTGACAATTACAGCCAACAACACCAACAGAAATAACTGGCGAAAGTAAAACAAATTACCAAATAATCACACAAGTGTCTCTGTGTCTGCGATGGGCCTATAAATAGATACTTTAGAAACTATTCAGTTCGTCTATTCTATTTACCTCTCTGGCAGAGAGAAATGGTCATGAATTCTATTTGTATCAGTGAGGGGTGGAGAGCTCTCCAGGACAAATAGGACAGTACAGAGAGGCTCTCTGGATCTCTCTAGTCTCTCTGCTCTCAGGGCATGTCGTAGGTGGAGAGGTTCAGTTATGTGACCACAAATACGGGAAGCTATTCATGCCTGCTTGTCCATGACTTCATTTTTCTCCAATATGGTAAATTTGCAAAAACATTAAAAGAATCCTGATGATTAAGCATCACGAAACAGATAAGTAAATGTGATATGTAATAAACTTCACACAAAATATGTAGCTGAATATATTAATAACATAAATGAATGTAACACACTCTATTCGACCTATTACGCACACATGCCCTAGTTATCATACATCCTTTTTTTATCAGCAGGATCCATAACTATTATAATTTGACTTGTGTGGAACAACTTAGTGTTGACATCTGATGTTAAATAGTTGGCACCACTTTTAAGTTATTCTACACTAGTCATCAAATGATACCTCTAGTGTTAAACAGTTACCTTATTGTCCAGAGAAACAAAGTTTGGTGCATGCTTATAAGAACAGATTCCTTGACATGTTTCCATGGCCCAATTTTTTTCAATGCATACTGTGTGCTTACTAGGTCAAACTTACTAGGTCAAACTTACTAGGTCAAACTTACTAGGTCAAACGTACTAGGTCAAACTTACTAGGTCAAACTTACTAGGTCAAACTTACTAGGTCAAACGTGGTATTTAGAAATGGGCAGATGACAACTAAGACGGGAGGACTGTATAAAAAGAGGGCTGTACATAATAAAACCAGAGGACAAATGGGAGGAGAACGCTGCCGACAGGAAGAAGTTAGTCTCACTTAACCAACTCTCGCTCGCCGGGGTTTGAATTTAGCGGGGGTCCATGGGACAGCAGGCCTCTAGATTCACAATAGTTCCAAATCTTGGGTCCAACTGGCCCCTAAAATTTGGCCAAGAAAACTTATGATATCGGTGCATCCCGAAGGCATGACACATGTGCATTAGTTGATTTTATTAATCCCACTAAGAGGCATTACTGGTGAGGTGTTTTTTATGAGAGTTTATTTAAGTTTGTTATACTTCGTAAATCGTAAGATAAACAAAGACCTGTAAACAAACTTCATAAGGTCAACAGTTAATTTGGTTGCCAAATGACACTTAACAATAAGAAACATGTATACAATGCAAAACACATTTTGATTGGCTGACTTATGACCAAACAACCAATCAACGGCCGCAATGTATTTTTAGAGTCTAGCGTTAGCGCTGCTGATTATATTGTGAAAGGTTTTGTGACAGACAGCCAGGGAAAACACTACAGAGATAACAATATATCTGTACGGATGGCTGTATTGCATTGGTTGAGCTCACTAGAAATGGGAAGAAACATGGGCAAGAACATTGCATCACGATGATCAAGTTATACTTTGACATTTAGAATTCATTTGTTGTTGATAATTACCCTTGGCTATTGTAATTATTAGTTAGGCATTTCATTTGTAATACTGTCATTAGCATAAAGTTATGGATAACTAGCATCTTAAGACCTTAGCATTCTCAAAATGCAAGGATTTCAGATCTTCACAGCTTATTGTCAGTTGGAAATTCAAAATGAAAAAAATCTGTTATCATCCCTGGCTGTTCCTGTCCTTGAGACTAGCCAAAATAGTAGCTTTCAATTTGTTTAGTTATTCAGTCAGGGATATAATATTAAATGGCTAATACTTTTGAGCATATATATGCCAGGTGGGGACACATTTTTAAACGGGAGGCAGCAAAACAGAAATATACAAGTCAATCAAATTTATATTATGTTTTTTGTTCTTGGCCTCGTTAATCAGTACCTTGTAGGGAAGTTGATTTGTTGATGTAAGAAACAATCAGTAAGTGTTTCAAGAAGCTCCGTTCCTAATGTGTATGGTTCCTGTGTGCTCCATGTCTCCCAGTCTATTGATTTCATGTTGAAATCTCGAGTTAGTGTCACTTCTCGCCTCACAGGCTGTCTTGATCAACTGGAAGAGTGTATCATTGTTCCCAGTCTCACTACTAGGACTTCGGTATATTACACCCATAAGCAGCTTCTCTTTGCGTTTCAAATCGACTTCCTTTTGTATGGTTCTCTTCCGGGACAGCTCTCAAACACTTTCTCACATAAGTAACTACCCCTCCTCCTTCTAGGTTGTTTGGGAATTAGTCATATCCATCTAGTTCAACCAGTCTCTGTAAGTTTTACGTCACTGTTCTTTTGGAGGCTGTATTGTAAAAAGGACATAGACAAGCTAGAAAGAATACAACGAAGAGCAACTAAAATGATTCCAGAATTGAGAGACCTTAGTTACGAAAGTCGTTTATTACAATGTGGTTTGACAACACTAGAGACCAGGAGACAAAGAGGAGACCAAATAGAAGTGTTTAAAATATTGAACGGTTATAAGGATGTTGATAGGAATATGTTCTTCAAACTTAAAGAAGGCAGTAGAACCAGAGGACACAAAGCAGTATTAGTTAAGGAGCAGTGTAGGTTGGACATGAGAAAGTACTCTTTCTCACAGAGGGTGATAAATGAATGGAACAAACTGCCAAATGATTGTGTTAATGCTAGTAGTGTGAATATGTTTAAACATAGAATTGACAGACATTTGATAAGGGCGGGCTACACATAGATGAGAAAATTGTTGGACTCTCGATAAGCCAATGGCTTCTTTGTCCACTTGCCATCTGGAACTTGTTGTTTGGGATGGCAATCTTGTTAAATCTTTAGGCAGACTTCGGTTACAATGATGATTTCTGAACTCTCATTTGTAATTAGTGTTTTCAGCTCATCTAGCTTGTTTTTAAGGGCGTCAGCATTTGCTGACAAGCATTTCAGTGTTTTTTTTACATTTTGTCTGCTGTGTGTCACCATCATTGTACATGTGCAGTTTGTTCCTCTCCTTGTGCTTCTGGTGCTTCAGTAAAAATGTTATGTGTCTGCCATTTCTGTCTGGCTATACCAGTGCTACCAGTGCTAATCAATAAGGTAGAACTTCTTGGTCATTTTGAGATCCTCTTTCTTTAAGAATGATGAGTCCACTTTTGATAACAAGATCTGTCTCGCCTTCTTCTTTTTTCTGACTATTTCAGGGAGCAGTATTCTGTTCTTTTCTCATTCTTGGAAGGTTTGGTCAGGAACACTTTCTTGTAGGTGACATTTTCAGTGAGCTCTTGAACCGTGGTTGCACCTGACAGGAGGGCTCTCTTCTGAGTAATGGTGTGAACATTTTCGCAGGTTTATTTCATCCAGCCATCTTTAGTTGGTTGGTTGTTGCTTTGTTTATCGATCACAGCTTCTTTGGTAACCGATTTTGTTTTAACAATCTGTTTTTGATTTTTCGCTTCCATCTGTTAAATTCAGTGCTACCTGTACGATCTCTGCTTATGTATGATATTGGAATAATGTATTTTCAACATTTGTATTACTAAAAAATAAAGGTTTATTGAGCCTTTCAAAAACTGTGCCGCTCACACCAAGCCTCATTTTCAATCCATTTGCTGGACAGTTAGATGCTGTTGGGCACAGGCCTGTTCATGCAAGATGAGGCCAAGGTGAGCTTCCACCCCTCGACATTGGCGCCGATGGCGGTATTGTTATCAGTGATTTTCCTAAGTTTTCACAAGGGCATGGTGCCGAGTCTGAAAAAAGGGCAAATTCGCATGCATGAAAATATTTTGAGGGCAAGGGGGCCGAATTAGGAGGAACCTATCACATGACATACATAAACAAATTTATTTAAGAGATAAAAAACTTTATTTTTCAGTACAATAACACTTTTTATTTTCTGACTTAAACATTGCCAAGCAACTGTTTGTGGACAACATTTGAACCATGACCCATTTTTTTATTAACGGTTAACATTACCAATGGATATATTCCATTCATGAATGTTGGCATCTGTTATATAAAACAAAAGCAGCATGAACGTCAAAAAAGCAAATGTTTGTAATCTTTGAACCCTGTAACCATAGCCAGCCTAGGACCAAGGCACTGGCTTCGCACACACTGGCGCTGTCTTTGACCCCATACACAAGTAATACATGGACGTTGTTTAAATGTTCCATGTCTGGTTAACAACAATGCTAACTCATTCATTTATTTATACGAAACTAAGTTTAATTATTTTTATTATACAACTGAGTTAGTGAGTGATTTATAACTATAAGCTTTCAGCTGAACATTTCTGGCCTGTTGATCGTGTAACGCCAACTGTGTCAGAGCCAGATGTTGGGGTCGTTCTGCCAGCCGTTTTTAAAAAAATATGGATCTGGTAACTTACTAGAGCCATTATAATACTCTAGTTTCTTATCGTAATGTTCCCTCGCACTGGGATCTAAAACATTGGTGTATTGAGCCCAGTACTCATTCATGTTTCCACGAGTGGTGCTCAGCATTTGTTAGAGAAAACTCAGCTGGTTGGCGGCTTTTACCAACTAGCATACTGCGCATGTGCAAAAGTGACGTCACATGTTGGTAAACATGAAGCATAGTTCACTATATTCACCCGTTGTATTCATCTGTTGTGATATTCCATGTGATAACCACGGGGCGTGGCTAGCTTACTTTAATGGCGACAACCACGAATAGTTTGTTTATCTTGTCATTTTAATGAAATTATCAATGTTTTCAAACGCGTCTTTAGTGTGCACTTTACAATGGCTGACGCCAACGGATCGGGACACCTTTTGAGCTGCATGGCGGCCCCCAGGCAGGCCGGCGTTACGTTTGGGGGCATGGCACGGCGTCAACCCAAAAATGCCTAGGCAAATCACTGGTTATTACATGGAAACAACAGTGTTAAATATTATTTCTGCTTTATGTTATGTGTGAACTGTTTCAATATAAGTCCAGTTTAGAACTGTTTCGTATGAGTATACTTCTAAAAGATAGAATTAGTTGAAAGTTAGAATGAGAGTCCCTGGATGTTTGGGCAAACATCTGAGTTCCGTCACAGTGGAAAGTGCAGTTTGCCACAAAGTGACACTTACACTCCTATGTTAGCCCCAGAAGGCGCTGTTTGGAGTAAGCAAACCAGCGAGAGCGACAAACGGTGGCGCCACCTCATGGACTCTTGTTAACTGAAGTGGAAAGACAGATAACAGCTGGGTTGGTGCAGCAGTAGATGAACTGGTTAGCCTCACCTTTTAAGGGAGTGACGAGGAAGAACATATATATATATATATATATGTATATATATATATTAATCTGGCTGGATGCTCAGACCGAGAGTCTGATAGAGGGATAGTAGAGAAGTGGTACGAAAGTCGAAACACGAGTTACAACTTACCTTCTACAAAATTCTAAATAACATTATTGAGATCACCCCCCCTCCAGGCCTACTAACCTGCTCTCGAACCCGTGGACATTACGTAGCCCCCAGGTGTCGTATAAATGCAATGGTCTTTTAATTTTATCCCCAAGCCATTTGCATATGGAATATGATTCCACAATAAAAAACCCAAAATCATTTCAAGAAGCTATCATGGAACTCCCTTTAACCACACCTCCTCACCTAAACTGCGTTTAAAACAGAGTGCTCAGTGTAAACTTATCCATGGTGTGCGTATGGCGACTGTCTATGTGTGCATCACTGCATGTGGCAAGACAGTGACAGTATCCATACACATTACCAACCTATTCAAAATTTTCATCTAACATACTCTACATAAAATAAATAAAACTATCAGATAAAAACCCTTTCAGCAACTTTAAAGATACTAGTCTTTTAGTTGTATGTACCACCCACAGCGCATGCGCACAGTTCATCACAAACTCCTGCGTTAGCCCAAGTTTGGGCTGTATGGAGTATTTGAGAAGTTACAACAGCGTTGGCGTTAGTCGTTACCGTTAGCAGTAGTATTTATAAATTTAGAGTATTAGACAACTTACCTATTTAAACATTCGTCACATCTGCTGTTCCTTTCGGACCCAGACAGAACATGGGCATACGGTTTACATTTAACAACAAACATCCCGGGTTGTAAGACTGTCATTGTACAATTCATATACATTCACTGTTTACAAAAATAAATAAATGATACTCGCGCCAAATATTCGGTAAAAAATAGCGCGATTCAACCAAATAATTTCAAAAGCGTGCATACGGAAAGTTCTTTTTATAACTATTTGCATTCAGGGCATTTTATGCATTAATATCGCCCAGTATATGTGCCATTTTAACTTGGTAACCTGACACTCGTACAATAATACATGCGATCTACGCTCAATATACAAAGTTAGGAAATGTTTTCAACAGCGTTCACGTAAGCCTTGCAACGTCAACGTCACCGAATAGGTAACAAAACAACTCGACTCTATTAAAAGGAATGCGCGACATATTTCATTGGTCAACGAGCATTGCGAAATTGGTTTATTAGTATTTATGACGTTTATTATTACGTATTTTTTATGTTAGCGCCAGAGGGGGGCTGTATGGAATTAATCCACTGAAGACAGATGATATAACTGCTCGATCGGTTCCTTAAAACTAATATGCAGAATAAAACGTGTACTGTTAACCAGCTGTGTATCAGTTTTATAAGGTGGTTAAAACCTACCCCTTGCAGTGAAAAAAATATAGGTTCTTTTCACTCTAATTCTCAATATAGACCCAGGGTTCAGCCTACTGTTACGTTTCCCATTGGTGACCATGTTAACGTTTTGCACGATTATAAGAAAACGGGACCATCAAACATTCTGAAACTTCTTTCCTGCCGTTGTTATCATCTCATTGACATGCTGGTCGAGTTTTTGGCAAAATCACATATTTCTAACTCTTTTAAAATGGCTGAACGTGCCACACCCGTCAATTTTTTTACCAATTTCTGCATAATTTAAGTTACTACGCACACGTACGTGCCTTGTGGCGAAAACATTGCCAAAAATCCTTCCGCCTATTTAAATCATCTAAAAATCGGTTACATTACTAACGTGTCCTACCAGCAAACTTACCAGTGTGTCTGCTCAAATGCAGTTATGTCAGATGATATGATTTAAAAAAAAATTACACATATCTAACATTACTGTGCCCTACATTCGTACACCAGGAAGTATAACTGAGACATGACCCTCAATTATTAACTGAAAATAAACTTGACCTAATTTTCCACCATTTTGGTTGCCATGGTGACGGGAAACCAAGATGGCCGCCACGAATGTAAACATACTCTTTCAACACATATATCTAAAAAAGTATTACATATATAATTGCTCTGAAACCAACTTTGCATGCAAGAATAATACTATTCCCATGCAACCCGCTAAAATAAATAATATCGTTGAAAGAATTGTATTTATGCAGGCGATTATTGTCATATAGCTCTCACAAATGCCCGCAACGTCAATTTGAAGCAGTGACTGTGATCAAAATAATCAATATATCCCATTTATATCAGCAGGTTACATACCTAGGGTTATTATCTACAAGCATTCCAGATTTCAACTCTCTGGAACAAATATGTTTTGGCTGAGTTATGTTTTAGTGTAAAAAACACATTAAGAGAAAAAAACGCGACTAAAGTGAATTGCATTGTGATTGGTCCATATTGCCACTAGTTTGGGTTCTTCCACAAAATTTACCAATAAAATGCCTTGTAAGATTTTTTTTAACATGCAGTTTCCTGTACTCTCCTGGCTCTCATGATTATTTTCGTACTAGCATTATGATTGTACCTCAATTAGGAGTAAAGTTATGGGTGTTTGAATTGTGTATGAATATTTAATTAGGTAGTCTTCTGTGATATTTTTGAAGACAGTGATATTTAAAACCCTTTTTATGCATTAAATGGTATTTGTATCTGCAATCCCATGTTTTGATCATATAGAGTATATACTAAAGTGCAAAAAAAAATTGAAAATAGGTTTGTGTAATAATTTTTGAATTTTTTCACATTTAGGGGATAGGAACCATCTTAATAACAATGCAACTCGTTGTGAATATCCCCGATAGCTGACAATTTGGGGAGTGGTGGTCTAATGGTTAGAGCACCCGCCTGTCGATCGAGAGGACGGTGGTTCGATTCCACCTCCACCGTTTCGAAGCATGGGCAATTTCGTTCACCCCGCTTTGCCTGTGTCTTTCGGAAGATACATTAAACTCCTGCGTTAGCTCAAGATTGGGCTGTTTGGAGTATAACTACTTGAGACTTGAGACTTCACCTAGGTTAATTGTTGAAAAAAATATTTAATTTCCACTAAATAGCGAGCATGGTTCTTTCGAGGCACGAAAATGGGGACACACTTAATTCATAGTGGCAGCTTCGATTAGTGGTGATTTATTGATATTATATAATACCAATGTTAGTATAATGTCTGGCACTGTCCGAAATTGTACGTTTAATTGGTGTCGCCATGCAATGTATTGAACATACTGTGTATTACTGTCATCTTAAACTGTAAAACAAATGTATGTTCGATGTGATCACGCAAAAAGTAATTTCTTCACTGTAATTTTTATGCAATACAAATATGTCTAATATACGTCAATTCTCGAAGTGATTTAGACTAAACATCAATGGAAAGGTCGATGCCTAATAAATGTCAATTCTCCCACGTGATTTAGGTGTCATTGGAAAGGTGTCTATAGAGCTAGCTATATAATGTTACGTCATCAACCGCACTATAAAGAAACGACCGCTAAAATTGCATAAAAACGTCGTGTGCCACTGGGTCTTGGGAAGCCAAACTCTACGGATTCCCTTCAACATTTAGAGAAAGTTGAAAGCGTGCATGCCATTTACATGACATCAAGCATACTACGTATTGTTGCCATTGTACATATTCTTAATATTGTAGTTATGTTTTATTTCAGAAAACAACAATGTTTTGATAGTAAATGCTTGTCTATAAAGAAAGTCATGCCAATTAAATTGTCATCTTTATTATGCAATTATGGTAACATCACTGACAAGGTGCCAATTCCAAGTTATGGTACCACTGTGCACTCATGATTTGCTTGATATTCAAAATGGGGACATATGACTGCAATTCTGACGAGACTAATGTCATCCAGCTTGTTAAAAGCCCCCCCCCCGAGACATTCACCATCTCCTATGTTGCCTTCCTGATCACCAGGCATGTCGTTTTGGAACACCTCGTACAGCTGGACAATTATCCCTGGCGTCAGATTCACCCGCTGTCGTTGTATGACGTACTGGGCCACGTACGGTGCCTCCATTTCCAACAACAAGTTATCCACGAACGGTATATACTGGGTTTGACTGGGCGTGCCAGTCATATCAGCGGGCACGTTTTGACGTACGATGCGTCTTTCTACCATCAATGCGCGGCCTGGTCGCCTCAGTCTAAAATCTCCCCTTTAGCTCTACACCACTGTCAAAGAATGTCTTCCATACACCTGGGTCGGCCGTCTGCTACTGCAACAGAGCGATTTTAGTGGTTGCCTCTTTGGCAGAGGTTAGACTGTTTGAACTGTACGAATGTGGTCAGAGGAAGCCGACTTTGGAGAACATGCTCAATGGTCAACATTTTTGATGGACAACAAGTGATGTCTGGCTTTGCCGTCACCATCTTTTGGCATCTTGGGAAATCTTGAGGAGAACACGGGATTGAATTTGGTGGATTTTATATTTGTCTAAAGCGTGGAATATTGATCGGATAAGTATTATTATTGCGTGTATATTAAACATAAACTTACAAGAGTCCTTGTTTAGTTTAGTTTAGTTGCTGTTAAAATTTAGCTGTAGAAGTAATTTAGGGTAGTTTATATCATAAGTCTCCGAGGACTCGGTAGCGCGAGCGATAATTAAGGGTTTTTGTTTTCAGTTGATTGGGTACATAATACGAGACATAATATTATTGTAAATAATTTAGTACATATTAAATATTGAAAACCTGAATATTTTGTTTTAGCAACATCTATTGTTAAAAGTTAGCCGTAGGTAGTAATTCAGTGTTATTTAAATAAGGTCACTGAAATTTCGTTAGCGCGAGCGATATTACGTTTTGCTAGTCAGCTGTTACATAGAAAGTAAGTTGCAAGGCAGTAGCTGTAAATTTAATTAAGACATAAGTAACATACTATAAAGTGTGTATTACAACACAAAAACAGTCTTTGTGAAGACTACCTAGTATAAATTGATTATAAACGGATTATAAACAAATACAAATTTAATTTCTAACATGGCGCCATGCAAACGCCAAGTAAAGGCAAAACGTAATTTGATATGTTCTAGCTGCGACAGCTGGATAGACTTTGCAAAGTCCGGGTGTGTAAATTCGTGGGCGGAGGTGCAGGCGGATGATTTCCATTTCGTGTGTAGGGGGTGTACTACAGTGAAACATCTGCAGGAGCAGGTGATTGAGCTAAGGCGTATGATTTTGATGATGACAGGGCAGGGTGAGACAGAAGTGAACAGAGGTGGTGAGAATGACGAGAGCAGAGGTGGTGAGACCGAGGAGAGCAGAGGTGGTGAGACCGAGGAGAGCAGAGGTGGTGAGACCGAGGAGAGCAGAGGTGGTGAGACCGAGGAGAGCAGAGGTGGTGAGACCAAGGAGAACAAGGAGAGCAGTGGCAATGTGAGGGAGAAAACTGGTAAGAAGAAGACAGATGACAGAAGGCAAAGAATGCAACAAAAGAGAGGTAAGCGGGTGAGTGGAGAGGGATTGCCAGGTGGTAAGACGGTAAAGGTTGATGATAGGAGAGAAAGGGGGCATACTAGTAGTGTGCAACAGGAAAGGAGCTTTGCCGATGTAGTATCACAGGGGAAAGCGAGGAAAGCCCGGGTATTTATGGGGGATTCCATCATTAGGAAAGTGGATAAAATTGTAAATAGAGGAGATGACATAACAGTATGCCTACCAGGGGCAAAAGTAGAGGATATAGCAGAGAAGGCAGGACAGGTCATGGGTGGTGGCACGGGAGGTGCTGTTCTCGTGCATGTGGGAACGAACAATGCAGATAAGGAGGGAACGTCAGCCATCATTGGTAAGTACAGGAGGTTGATCAAGACACTTAAAGAGGCACGAGTTGGGCAGATCGTATTGTCGGGGATATTACCAATAATGGGAGGCAGGTATGAGGAATATAGGAACTGTAGAAGGATGGCGATCAACACACAGGTACAGAAGGTATGTATGGAGGAGGGAGTAGGCTTCGTAGACATGTGGTTAAACTTTGTGGGAAGAGGTGACTTTTTCATGAGAGATGGACTTCATCTGACAGGGAAGGGTTCTGCAGTTCTTGGGTATGAGTTTATCAGCGATGAGGGCACAGGTACCATACATTGTTTAAACTAGATGCGCAGGGGGAACTGACCGAGAAAACTCAAAGGAGTACTACTACAAATACACATCCAAAGAAATGTTCACCAATAATTTCGGACAGTGAACTTAAATATGTATGCTTAAATGCCAGGAGCATAGTAAATAAAAAAAGTTAGTTAGACATTATGGTAGCAGATATGTCATAGGCATCACAGAATCATGTAATAGGCATCACAGAATCATGGGCAAATGAAGATATAGTAGATGCTGAGTTAGCACTGACAGGCTATGTAATGTTTAGGAAGGATAGACGAGAAAGAAGGGGAGGTGGAGTAATTTTGTATATTAAAGAATCTATCCAAGCATATGAAATTACACTGAAAAGTGAAGCAGATAGTGTGGAAGCAATTTGGTGTAACATAGTTACCAGGAACTCAACATCAACAATAGGAGTAGTTTATCGTAGTCCTAACATAGGACAAGAGGAAGATGTAAAATTACAAAAGGCGATAAGGGAGGTGAGCAAGGAGAATGTGTTATAATGGGTGATTTTAACCATGGCCATATACAATGGGAATCATTAGAGAGTGCTGGAGGTGACGACCATCAGTTTCTACTTCTAACACAGGATTGTTTCCTTACTCAACATGTCTTGGAACCAATCAGAGGTGGGAATGTGTTAGATTTAATTTTGTCTTCTCAAAATGAATTAGTTGACAATGTTAAAGTACACGAACCTTTGGGTTCAAGTGACCATAACCAAATCCATTTTAATATAAAAGTAAAAACAGGGAATACATATAAAAAACAATGGAGGAGGAATTTCAACAAAGGCAGATATAAAGTGATGAGAACATATCTAGCAAATATAGATTGGAATAATTTGCTGAAGAACAAGACAGCAACAGAATGCTGGACTTGTTTAAAATATGAGATTGAGGGCATTATTGAGAAATTTATTCCATTAAGAAAACAAGGGAAAAGATCCAGGAAAAAACACCTGTCAAAAGAAGCTATTAGAAAAATTGCTCACAAACAGATGCTGTGGAAGGTCTATAAACACACTGGAAATGTAGAAGACTACACCAACTACAAAGAGGCACTTAACCTAGCTACTACTGAAATTAGAAAATCTAAAAGAACCTTTGAACAAAAATTGGCAGGTAATATAAAAAATGAAAACAAGAGTTTCTATGCTTATGTAAGGAGTAAACAGAAAGTTCGAGATAAGGTCGGACCACTGGAAAGCAACAGCGAAAGCATAATTTCAGATGGGTTCCAAATGGCAGAGGTCCTGAATGAGTATTTCAGCTCAGTTTTTACCACAGAAGATATCAGCTCACTTCCAGTTCCATTGACTAAATTTGAGGGCAATACATCAGAATATTTAGGGCAGTTATTCGTAACTCCTGAAATGATAACAAAGAAAATTAAGAAGATGAAAGATAATAAATCACCTGGAGTTGATGGGATACCACCAAAACTGCTAAAGGAAATTGTTGATCAAATTAGTACACCACTTGCAAACTTATTTAACTTGTCACTAGAAGAAGGAATAGTTCCTTCAGAATGGAAAGAAGCAAACATTACGCCGCTGTTTAAGAAGGGATCGAGGAAGAAGCCAGAAAATTACAGACCAGTGAGTTTAACATCAGTTGTATGTAAATTATTTGAAACATTAATTAGAGACCACATGGTGGAATTTCTCATAAAACATAAATTAATAAATACATCTCAACATGGATTCCTAAAAGCAAGGTCATGTCTAACCAATCTCTTGTGTTTTTTAGAAGAAATTACAAAGTGGGTAGATCACGGGTCACCAGTGGATGTTGTCTACTTAGATTTTCAGAAAGCTTTCGATAAAGTGCCACATCAAAGATTGTTACTTAAACTAAAAGCCCATGGTATAGGCAATGATGTAATCAACTGGATAGAAAAGTGGCTTACACACAGAAGACAGAGAGTAATAGTAGATGGTAAGATTTCAAACTGGAAATCTGTTTTGAGTGGGGTACCACAGGGATCAGTGTTAGGCCCTATACTGTTTTTAATATATATAAATGATTTGGAGGATGACATATCTAGCAAAATACTCAAATTTGCAGATGACACAAAAGTATTCAGAAAGGTTACTAATGATACAGATAAACAAAGTTTACAGGATGATCTAGAAAAATTAGTTAAATGGTCAGAAAAATGGCAAATGTTATTCAATTTTGGGAAGTGTAAATGTATACACATAGGACATGGAAATATGGACGAGGAATATAAAATGGGGGATGCTGTACTAGGTAGAACCACACAAGAAAAGGATTTAGGAGTAACATTTAATGCTGACATGAAAGTTTCAGAGCAATGTGGGATTGCTGCTTCGAAAGGAAATCAAATTCTAGGCCTAATTAGGAGAACTATCACGTATAAGGAGAAACATCTAATTGTACCCCTGTACAAAGCAATAGTTAGACCACATTTGGAATATTGTATTCAAGCATGGAGGCCATATCGTAAAAAAGACATAGATAAGCTAGAAAGAATAAAACGAAGAGCAACTAAGATGATTCCAGAATTAAGAGACCTTAGTTACGAAAGTCGCTTATTACAATGTGGTTTGACAACACTAGAGACCAGGAGACTAAGAGGAGACCAAATAGAAGTGTTTAAAATAGTGAACGGTTATGAGGATGTTGATAGGAATATGTTCTTCAAACTTAAAGAAGGCAGTAGAACCAGAGGACACAAAGCAGCATTAGTTAAGGAACAGTGTAGGTTGGACATGAGAAAGTACTCTTTCTCACAGAGGGTGATAAATGAATGGAACAAACTGCCAAATGATTGTGTTAATGCTAGTAGTGTGAATATGTTTAAAAATAGAATTGACATATATCTGATAAGGGCGGGCTACACATAGATGAGAAAATTGTTGGACTCTCGATAAGCCAATGGCTTCCTTGTCCACTTGCCATCTGGAACTTGTTGTTCGAGATGGCAATCTTGTTAAATCTTGTTAAATCTTCCTGCAAATATTCTAGGGCAGTGACCACAGCAGGGAATGCAGACTTGAATATATACAGAGCGTTCGTACGGCTTGACCATCTTGTCATACAGAACAATTGCATATTAACTATGTTGTTCTAACCAGCTTGTGCATCTCAAGCTCAGCCTGAAAGACACGCAACCTCTGTGCTGAGTAGTTGAAGGAGAAGGTTGATCTACTGGACTGTGTTCACCACACCTCTAACTAGTGGCTCTTTTTCGCTGGCAAACACAATAGTCAAATTAACATTGTGTCCTTTGCGGTGAGTGTAGATGGCGCTTGGTAAGCCCTGTCAGCTGTCTCATTCGGGCTTGCACTCCACGATGTATGCCAGCCAGGTTAGGGACGGACCATTCAGTTTCTGGGGGCGGGTTGGATTTTAAGAAAGTTTGTTTGCTAAACTGCTGTGGAAGTACGCGCGTACAGCTACCTACGCGAATGGATGGATGGATGCTATCATTTATGGCATAGTGATACAGTTAAGATAGTTTGTTAAGTGCGTCTCATCTGCAGAACCACGTCGCAGGCATCAACTCGGAAGTTAAGGAGAACATTGAAACTGTGATTCTCATCGGTGTTGGGTGACGTCATCGGGGTGGCTTCTCAGGGCAATATTCTGCTTTTCAAAGAGAATCGTCTTTGTCAAAGCTACTTAATCAAAAGTTCACCTATCGCGAATCTGGTTCTTTTATGTCCAAATGTATAGTGTGTGTCTAGTGTAAGTAACATCCGCAGTTGGGTTAATAAAAAGGTGCATACTTTTGTTGAAATCGTCGAAAGCATATACTTTGGACGTTAGATGTGGTAACATGCCACATTCGATAGTTTATTTTAGACCTTTAGCTCTCCTCTGTATGCGTTCAAGCGTATATATATATCCTTCTTACGACATGGTGTCCACGCTTGTATACAGTATTCTAAATGATACACTCGACCGCTAAATGATACACTCGACCGCTTTGATAAACGCTGTTTGCTATACGTGTAAAAACAAAATAACACTAGTTATTGTTATATTACATATTTCTACCACAGGTGAAGTCATGTGAAGAAATGATGACTGAAAAAAAGTTGGTTTGCCTGCAGCAGCCTACGTCTAGTGCCTTATTAAGTTAACATTGCTTAGACTATTTTGGTTTATGTGTTTAGTGGTGCTGATTTTAGGCATATTTAAATTATGCCAAATATATTTTATGATGACCGAGATACCTGTGAACTGACACAGGTCTGTTAGTAATATGCATTCACCAGAACATGTGGCTGTTGTGCGTTGTATTCACAGTTTAGGAAGTGCATTTTGTTTTCGTGCACAAAGCCAAAAGGTTGTTTATGTGGTAATGTCTCACATTAAGTTGAGAAAGATGACATTTGACATGTTTTGATCTTAACAGGTGTCACCACACACTCCACGTATGAGAGGAGGCAGTCAGCGACATGGTAGGGATAGAGGTGGTCAGGTGAGTCAAGCTAGAATATGCAACCCCAAATTTAAACACATAGTCTATTACACATTTTTATTGTGCACACTTAAATTTGGTTTCACACACAAACATGACATTGTAATAATAACATCTCCGAGAATGGAAAACTAGGTTGACTTATTTGATGGAGGCAGCTTCAACAAACAACACATGTTGTGGTACAGAAGTTTGTTAAAAAAATAAATTCTTTCCTAAAGAAATTCACTCAGAGACGAGTTCAACACTAAGTTAGTTGCACTGTCAACACTCAACATTTGAACTTTTGTACTGTTGCCTCCACAGCCGTAATTAATCTCCACACTCTCTCATGGCACATAAAGAAAGTTAATTCATCTACACCTGAAGTGTATAATATAACAAAGAACTGTCAGTGTATTTGTTTGGGCAACCTGTACAATACTAGTAGAAAAACGTATTCAGTGTTATTTGGTGCTATGGTAGAATTTTTTTTCTGTGCTCAACACTGCCCCTTGTGTGTATTCTGTAAGTGCAGATGAAATCATGAGAATATGCCTAAAGATGTATTATTGGAGACATGTTATACTTTTCAAAAGTAATTCGCTAGTGAGAATGTAAGCTTCAAAATAATTGTAGTAAAGCAAGATATAATTTTATTAAATACCTCTATCCACTGTGTTACACAGGAAACAGTACAACTCGATGATGTCTCTATCAGATGACTCCCAGTACATTTTACAAGAAAATCCGAGTATTGTGTTTGACAAGATGGAATCGTTGGAGAATCAAAGGCAGGGCTCTCCCCAGAGCTCTCCCCAGGGCCCTCCCCAAGGCCTTCCCCAGAGCCCTCCCCATTAGCCATACAAAAACAGTCCCAGACCAGACCAGCTGTGGACATTGTAGGCAGATGCCAACAGACACAGTGACCAACTAAGCAATTATTATTATGCATAATATAATATATCACAACAATTATTCGCTACATACACTGGTTAAATTCAGGAAACAGTGCAAGTTTTCTGTTTAAAGGGCTACAACAACTACAACATAATACAGTGGGCATTACAACAGTCGTTGAAACTTGAAGCAGCACCTTAAAATGTCAAACGTGAGATGACGTGGATACGAACAAGAACACATGTCGCCGTTACGCTCTGTATAGATTTGCAGGAATGCAATCAATCTGGAATATTGACTAAGCCTAATAGTTTTCGGAAAACAGGTTTGTCCTTCTAGATATTTCGTTTGTTCTGTGGTGTCATGATAGGCTGGGCAGAAACATTAGGAGGGTTATCCCAAGATGCTTTGTCTTGCAGATTCGGGACTGGTTCCCAGTACCACTGTGCTCCCAGTAAAGTCAGTTGACTGCCTTCACTGACAGAGGCTTCTTCACCGCATACTGCATACCAATTGGCTGACTTCTTACTGTACATCCTATTGTACCTACAAAGCAGACAAACTGAAACTTGTATCACGGCTCTGACATGATTAATGGTTTTTAAATAAATGTGAGGACACCTTCTTTCAACAGTCAATACTACATAGGGTTTTCCTTTCCTTCTGGTCCGGTCAAAGAGCGTATAGGATAAGAGGCATTATTTCGCCCGGTCCAATACGATTTCTGTTATAGCGCAACTGAAGCGCCGCCTAGGTTTTTCGATGTTCCTTCGCGTAAACATTCACGCGTTGCATGTTATGGGATAGGGCCCTACAACTGTTTATTCTGAAGAAAACATATTTAATTGTGTACGCATCGATTATTTAGCACATATTATAAAGTTAATAAGTGTTATACTACATGTAGCAATAGCTTGTTGAAATTTGAATATCATCATTATTTACGAAATCCACGAAGAAACTTCATTGACATTGTTATCTGCTATATTAAGGTAAAAAGGTAAGACGTTTACACTAAATGAACAATTATAGTTGGTAATTCAGCATAAACTCTGACTAACGGATAGGGACGAAGTTGAAAATGACACCAGGTTACCACGGGATTGGGTGATGCCTAACATTAAGATAATCAACTGTATAGTAAGCGTCACTGACAACGTCCAATACAATAATAAATATTATTTATTATCTGTTCGGCTTGTGTTTGATTTAACGTGTGGAATTTTATTTACGTAACCATATCAGCTGAATCAACTGTATGTTATAAAGGAATAAAGGGTGTCCATCAAAAACATCATTGTTGTCATAAAATATATAGTTATATTTTAATTTACAATAACCATAATTAATAAAACACCATGTACAAATGAGAATAAAGTGGGTATTTACGGCCTTACTTTTGTATATAACATGCCACCAAAAAAATAAGAATTTGTGTACCCCATAAGTAATGAACAGCAGGTATTTCAGTACAAAACAGAATATCATTCAGTGCTAATGCTTATGCTGCAACCAATTGGAGAACATAACAGCTTAAATAAAAAAAGCGTTTACAAAAAGGTTGGCTTAAATTGCAACCGAAAGTAAGAATTTTATCTGCTAGACAAGCATAATCAAAATTAAAACTAAATAAACATTTTATTTCGCTTAATTTTGTTGCACTTAAACGTAATACTTGACTACCTTCAATAGGTTCATGAGTTAATTAAACGTTCATAACTCCAAACACAAACAAAATACAGGAACATTCCCATCAGAGGAAAGAAACAACTCAGGTACACAGGTGCTATCACATCACTTATAAAAAAACTTGGCCGTCTTCCAATTCCGGTTGTATTCGTGCAGAGTGTGATGCAGCCGGATGTTCACCACGAGATGGAGCACCAAGGACTCCACGTGGCAGACATCGCACTTAATTAAGGATGGAGATATCCACTCTCTCAGGTAGTGATGCAACCGTGTTGGCCTTTACACTCTCGCCGTGTATGCATTCATCGGCCACTTCTCGGTATTGACCTCTGAGAAAGTCGACATATCCAAGCAGCAGGCAACTTGAAGTTGTCAGACCAACCTTGCACAGTATTATTGTAATAAAGACAGAAACAAGAATCAGGTACTACATGAATATGATCAACACATATATCAGCAATATTACATCATACCATGTAGACCTTTATTACAACAATTCATTTTAAATAAACACTTAAAACATTTAGTTGTGATTTCATGGTGAATTAATATTTACAGGGGCGGTTGGTAAAAAGTAAAAACCACCAAACACAGTATATACCCTACACATACATTTTTTAACTCAGTGTATACTTCTAAGCATGTTTGATATGTACAGATCATTAGCATTATTATATATGTGAAAAATGTATTTTTTTATTGAAAACTTTTTTACAGAAGCCTTTTCACAGCTGAAGCCATGCTGATGCAAGATGAATATTTGACATGTGTATCATGTATGATGAAGATCATTGGAAAGATATATTATTAAAATACATCATGGGATCAGTTGTATGGCTGTATGTTAATTAGTGTTCATGTTAGAGCACTTTAAAGACACCTCCAGTCGACATTTCCAAAACACGTTTTTTCTATTTTGATAAAAAATGTGTACCTGGCCTGATAAAATTGTTAATATTAACGTTATTGTAATTGTTTTGATATATTGTGGAAGTACTAAATGTTCTCAACCTGTGTGGGGTCATTCATACCAGTGCATCCATTATTTTGGTTGCAAGAGAGCTGTAAACAGTGCTATTTTTCACTTATGTTGCACATTTATTCAGGGGCAGTCGGTAACAAATAAAAAACCCAATATATATACCCAGCAGAGACATTTTAAAACTCAGTGTCTATTTCAAAGCATGATTGACATGCATAGGTCATTAGCATTATTATGTACATGAAAATATTGTCCACTGTCCATTGGGTTTTAACTCCTAACTATTATGCAGATTTTGACAAAAGCCTTTTCACAGCTGAAGACATGCTGATGCAAGATGAATATTTGACGTATATCATGTAGGATGAAATGTAAACTTTTATTGTCATACTTTTTGCATTATCTGGGTGTATTATTAGTTAAAATAAGAAACAACTACTATAAATATGTACACTACAAGTATGTCCACTTTCTCATCATATCAATATGTGTGGATCGTTGAGTGAATAACCATTCTGACACAATATTGCATACCAACTATCAGTTGTACATCATTTTTACAGTTTCATACATCTTCATCCATCATCATATCCAAAATTTATCAATTTGGCATAAACAAATATTTACATTACTAGTCATTGACATTGGTCATATCCACGGTTCTAATAATAATACTTATAATGAAAAACAACCAGAAAGCACAGTGCAAATCATATTAGCATTCTAAGTGTAAGACTGTCAGCTTTGAGCTAATGTGAGTAATGGACGCCTTTCTTCGTCTTGTCTGCTGGGATATCGTTTGACAGGTCAGTCATGCTGTCACTTTGCACATTTCATTTACATGTTTTATTTCCCGCCAAAATTAGCAAAACACCCTCCAGAACTTCAAACATACACTGCTACACGATATTACAGTTCGATAGATCAATTACTACTTACACACGTACTTGAAGAACGGATCTTTATGGACTTTCAACAACTACGACGAGAAAGACGAACTTTAAACAACAGCGCTCTAGAACATCCCATAATTTATTATAATTAATTCTTCTGAACTGTGTGTGGCGCCACCTAACGCTCTCACAGCTAGATGATTCTACAGTACATCACTAGCCAGACATAGCCACAAAAAATAGTTTAGTGTCAATAAATGATCAATGAAAGACATACAATTATTTTTTCGTGAATCAAGGTGAATCCCGGATTTGCGAGAATCATGAAATGTTCACCTTAAAAAACAAAATACTTTCACCTAAAGAAATAAAACATGATGTATATAAGAGAAAAATACGTTTATTCAGCTTTACAGACATATGCACACTTTTATTATAGGTGGTCTATGTCAGCTGCTATGAACTGTTAAAGGCACCTACTATAAGCGGGCGTCTGTGGGTACACGTTTTGGTCGACTTGCCGATCACAGCACTACTAGCGCCGCCTAACGAGCTCCGGCATTGCTACGTTTATTCGTGAGCTGCCATTTTTATTTAAGATTGAGCACGGCGTTGAGCACGGTCTTGAGCATATTCGGGATTTCAGCATTTTCGTGCTCACGATGTTTTATAACCTCGCCTGAGTTTGAGCACATTGTGAAAGCGAGGCTTGAGCATGAAACCGTGCTCAGTTGAGCTTGGGTACGGTTTATAACATCGCCGTCGGAGTGCAGAGCTCTTCCGGTACAGTAGGATTCGGCGAAGAATTATCGAACTACGCAAGTTGCAACGAACCACACTTGTTGGACAAAGCGTATGTGTAAAGGTAACCTCATTCAAGCTGTAGATATCTTGCAGGTACTAAATTAAATATGTTTATACAGTCTAAACGAAGCATGGGCAAACCTTACAAAGCATCACCACGTAGACGTAGTAGCACTGCTGGAGCTCGTTAGGCGGCGCTAGTAGTGCTGTGATCGGCAAGTGACCAAAATGTGTACCCACAGAAGCCCGTTTATAGGGGGTGCCTTTAACGGTCCATAGCAGCTGACATAGACCACCTATAATAAAAGTGTGCATGTGCCTGTAAAGCTGAATAAACGTACTTTGTATTTTATTTCTTTAGGTAAAAGTATTTTGTTTTTTAAGAGGAAAATTCATGATTCTCGCAAATCCGGGATTCACCTTGATTCACGAAAAAAAAACCAATTGTATGTCTTTCATTTATCATTTATTAACTTGGCTAGGTCTGACTAGTGATGTACTGTACAACTAAAACAACCCCCTATTACTGTCCTCTGAAGCCAAGAATTGTCTTGCTATGAGAACGTTAGGTGGCGCCACACACAGGTCAGAATAATAAATTATGCCATGTTCTAGCCCGCTGTTGTTTAAGTTCGTCTTTCTCGTCGTAGTTGTTTAAAGTTTATAAAGATCCGTTCTTCAAGTACGTTGGTAAGTAGTAATTGATCTATGGCCAAATCGCTATTTATAAATTGTGAGAAGATAACATCATCTGATAACATGAGAAACGGTTGAAAGTGGTCGGTCGAATGCGAAGTGGCTACTCGCCTGTGTCCAGTTAAAACGTTAGTGAGCAAAATAAAATCCCAAGATCTTTGTTATGTTTCAGGATGTCCAATTACTGTTGACAGTTTGTCTTCCAATGTAATGTCGACTGTTCCAGCGATCATCAGCGGACAACAATTGACCAACCACAACGCAGCCAGTATGTCAGTGGACACCGCACCAAGTGTTGACGAGCAGCGTCGCATCATCTCGTCTCTGGAGGAAGAACCAACGAGCACGTATGCCTACTTCGTGTCAACAGAGTGGTATGAGAAATGGCTGCGCTATGTTGGTTACGAGACGCAGCAGACATCAGACAAGGCCGACTGCCCGGGCAGCCTGACAATGCATCGAAATCACAATGCCATCGTTCATGTACACAGTGGTTACATTCAATCGGGTATCTATGTTGAAGCAGTAGCAGCTATAAGGCCGAACCAAGGTGATGACGGCGACAACACGTTGGTGGATGAGAAAATCTGGCTTAAGTGGGTTCAGTGGTACGGCGTCGCCGACTGCCACGAGCTCGATCGGTACCGACTAACAGCCAGTTCCCAGGCGGTTTTTGAGATATGTTTGCTGAGTTCGTACAGCAAACGTTTAAAAAATCCAAGGAAAATATTCGAAATCTCCGATGAATGTGGCTACATTGAGCTGCAGCTACGCAGGATCTACGGTGTTGCGGCCGGCAGCAAGACGCAACTGTGGGTGTATAAGAAGTCCCCGGATGCACTCTTCCAGCGGGTGTTAGACCGCAGCTCACCAATCTACTGTGTTTTGCCTGGGTTGGAATCACGTGAACAACGTAGCGATAACCGCCGCCGTAAACAACAGCCTCGATACCCCGTAAGTAGGATGGTTTTGTGACGAGTTTCGTACTATGCGCTTACCAATTATATTTTTGAAATTTCGTGTTGACATCACTTGTTTTCAAACTGTTTCCTTGTGTTTTTGCATAATCCGTGCGCGAACTTATATGTGTGACTACAACTAAACAAACTTACTGAATGGTACCCTATTTATGATGAATATGATATATATATATATAATGGTATGTTATTGTATATTATTTCAATATATATATATATATATATATATATATATATATATATATATATATATATATATTATGTTATTTGCTTATATGTCAATGGAAATAATGCGTGGGGGTGATACATTTATCAGCGTGACAACGGTAATCTTGACAATTGATTTATGTTGTTATGTAACAAAGCCCCTAATACAGGTATTTATATACATGTTGCGTGTGTGTGCGTGCGTGCGTGCGTACGTGCGTGCGTGCGTGTTTACTGACTAGTTATGTAAATATTTGTTTATGCCAAATTTATCGTTTTGGGTATGATGGTGGGTGAAATGTATCTGTGTAACTGTCTGTGTCACATGATGTTAATAGGTGAATGTGAGACATAATTACAAGACTTCTCCACTTCTGTCTGTCTCCAGCCTGCCTAGCAGCCTCGTCTCAGCTGAGGTGCATTTCCTGTAATTTCCCCTCCACAGTGCTCCACCAGGTTATTGTTGGTCGTCCTCTGTTTCGTTTTCCTTCGGGGCTCCATCTCAAGGCTGTTTTGGCTATTGTCATCCTCCTTTCGCAACACCATCTTTTATTCTTATTTTTATTTTTTTGCCATTTCTTGACAGGAGAATCTTGGAGCAGCAGTGGCGATTGAAAAAGGGTGGAATATTGATTAAAATAAGTATTACTATTACATATACGTTATACATAAACTTCATAGATAATTAAGTCAGAAGCAGTATTTTAGGGTACGTTAGTCCTGGACTCCAGCAGGGATGTCAGCGAGCGAAAATAGTGTTTGTTTACAATAAAAAATAATTAAGGTAGCATAGTGAATTGTCAGAAAGAGTAGAATATTGATTATAATAAGTATTACTATCACACATATTTTATACATAAACACGCACGCACGCACGCACGCACGCACACACTCTTACATACACGGATTTACGCACCCGCACGCACGCACGCACGCACACAGGGTTCACAATCACAACACATTGAAAATGCTGGTCAACTGAGTTCGAATACAACGCCGAAACTAATTCACGACTATCACCACACAACGATACATTTTTAACCACACTTTGGAGCCACCACACTGGGTACGAAAACCTGTAGAGAGAAAACCAGGAAAGCCTGAACTCACTACAATGACACTCTGAAATATACACACTCTGAGGTTTCACACAACATACAGGTCGTAGCATGTCTCCACTTGCAAGGCTTTACTCACCTTGCTTGCAGGTTAGAATGGCGACAATTACTCTTCAGCCGGATACAATTGTACGTACTACTTCAATGCCGCATACCGGCCACATATATCAAGCCGTGTGCCAGGACATCGACATTGAAAGCAGCATGCAGTTACCACACGATACTCAACAACCCTCAGCCATCACACCGTATTCCGTGACTTAGGCCTATGTGTTGAAAACAAGGCTGCGTCGAATGTAGCCTTCAAATATCACAACGTACTCCACGAATTATCCAGCGAAACATCAATCACATATATCACACAACAGCCCACGAATTATGCGTCAACAGGTCCGTTGCTGTGAACGTTAGTCTGATACATTTCTGTCCAGGTCAATTGCCACTAGTTATGTAACACCTCAACAGACGAAGTTAAGCCAGCGGTTCGTTCTTCACAAGTACTTGATATTACTCGTTTGTTGACGCACAGTCAAACGAAGTCAATTAACGCCGAGCCGTCGTTGCATTAGCAAGAATCAATGATGATAGACACAGGTAGAAGTGTAGGGTGTCGGCGTCTTATTTATTGTGCTGTCTGGAGTTGAACGGGTGTGCATGTTTCGACAAAGATCGCTGTGAATCATCGGCTGTTTAACGCCAACCACTGACACCTAATTGACTGTTTCACTCAATTGTGCAATCGATAACGTTTGAACGATTCAAGCAGGCCTATGTAATGTGCGTTTGCAAAACTTATAATCTTGTCACGGAAATTATAGTGCCATTGTCGTGCTTACATTTTCCCGCCGTCAAATATTTTCCGCTTGGTGTATTTGTGCATGCGCGTATGTTAAAGCATGAGAGCTCTCTCTCTCTCTCTCTCTCTCTCTCTCTCTCTCTCTCTCTCTCTCTCTCTATCTCTCTCTCTCTCTCTCTCTCTCTCTCTCTCTCTCTCTCTCTCTCTCTCTCTCTCTCTCTCTCTCTCTCTCTCTCTCTCTCTCTCTCTCTCTCTCTCTCTCTCTCTCTCTCTCTCTCTCTCTCTCTCTCTCTCTCTCTCTCTCTCTCTCTCTCTCTCTCTCTCTCTCTCTCTCTCTCTCTCTCTCTCTCTCTCTCTCTCTCTCTCTCTCTCTCTCTCTCTCTCTCTCTCTCTCTCTCTCTCTCTCTCTCTCTCTCTCTCTCTCTCTCTCTCTCTCTCTCTCTCTCTCTCTCTCTCTCTCTCTCTCTCTCTCTCTCTCTCTCTCTCTCTCTCTCTCTCTCTCTCTCTCTCTCTCTCTCTCTCTCTCTCTCTCTCTCTCTCTCTCTCTCTCTCTCTCTCTCTCTCTCTCTCTCTCTCTCTCTCTCTCTCTCTCTCTCTCCTCTCTCTCTCTCTCTCTCTCTCTCTCTCTCTCTCTCTCTCTCTCTCTCTCTCTCTCTCTCTCTCTCTCTCTCTCTCTCTCTCTCTCTCTCTCTCTCTCTCTCTCTCTCTCTCTCTCTCTCTCTCTCTCTCTCTCTCTCTCTCTCTCTCTCTCTCTCTCTCTCTCTCTCTCTCTCTCTCTCTCTCTCTCTCTCTCTCTCTCTCTCTCTCTCTCTCTCTCTCTCTCTCTCTCTCTCTCTCCTGAACAAATACCTCCCTGCGTGGAGCTCTGCCTCCCAAAAGCAGATGGCCTCCAATTGTAAGCAATCTTACAACTAGCAATTTGCATACTGATTCCATAATTAATGTTTGTGCGTGCGTGCGTGCGTGCGTGCGTGCGTGCGTGTGTGTACCAACGTGTGTGCATGGGGAAAACAGTTTACGACAGAAACTTCCGCTTTTGTGTGTGTGTACATGAGGAGGAAAATATTTTACGGCAGAAAGTAGAAATTCATCCTTTATTTCCCGTGGTTGACAATGTGTCTTTTGTATTTTATGTATACTATGTGTTATTAAATAGTATTCCCGAAACAAATATTCTGATGTGATACACAGTCGAACCTCGCTTTACTGTCACCTCGGTAATACAGCCACCTCACCATTATGGACATCCTTGGACAGTCCCAAATTATTTCTAACAGTAAAGTAGAGGATATTAGGTCCAGCTAATACGGCCACTTCGCTATTCGTGTCACTTTGTCCCAGTCTGTAGGATGACCTTAATAACGATGTTTCATTGAACTAGGTGTAATAGGTAATTTATGATGGGCTTTGAATGACTGGGCCTAAATTTCTGTAACTCTCATAGCCACTTAGAGTAACGTCTCAGTGCGCATTAACAATTGTATTAAACAAATGTTCACATGTAAATGTGTCGATGTAGGATCTTAATTGTTGAGATTTGCCCTGATATCTCAGAGATGTATGAAAGGAAATGTGTGTAGATATCAGTGTTGACTTGATTTTAAGGCATAATACATAATGTAGCTCTCATACCCACTTAGAGTAACGTCTCGGTGAGTATTAACAATTGTTTTAAAAAAGTGTCCACATGTAAATGTATTGAGTGTCGATGTAGAATCTTAAGTGTTGAACATTTTCCCTGATATCTCAGAGGTTCACTGTATACATGGAAAATTCTGTAATTATAGTGCTGACTTGATTTTAAGGCATAGTACATAATGTTGAAATGTCGTCTTTTATGTCGCGTATGTGTTGATTGTTTTAACGTAGTGTATACTAAAGACGATACATTGTCTCCATGACTGTTCTAAATGAAACGTGAACATATCACAGTTCATTTATTTTCCTAATACATTGCACATAAACATGTAAGATTAGCCTAGATTACCAGCGACCCTAATTGGTGGGAAACACTGTTAAGTAATGACAAGCTTGTATTGCCGACCCCTGACAGGTGGTGCTCATTGTTGCTTTTGCCAAGTACGAAGACAGCGTCAATCGCAGGTGTATGACAGGTGTAAAACAGGTGTATGAATACATTTGGGGAGGGGGCATTAGACATGATATACACCAATATGGACAAGCACTACCTACCAACAACCACACACAAGTTGTCCTGTTGAAAGTGCTGATCATGGTGTGGTCGGTGTGGTCATTTATGGGTCATGTATTGGTTAATTGTGGTTTGCTGCAAAGTGACAAAGGCACAAGCACGCACTCGAGATACTGCGTATCTACTGGAAATGTTGTATTCATTCCTCGACATACCTCACGTTGGAATCATACGTCTTCTATTGTCGGAGACGTAAAGCATCGTCAGTGTTGAAGGCACTGCCTGCACCATTCAATTCACCAGTCGGCACCCCACACGGAGACTCATTGTCGTCGCTAATCTTTATCATGTAATCTTGTTTCTTATAACAATGCATTTAGAATTATGCACAGACTACCTAAGAGGTAGTGCGTGCGTCTTAAAAACATGTACAGCCGAATGTGCAGGACATCTGCGTGTACGAACAACATTGTTCAGAGTGTTGGATACAGCGATGTGTTAAACTATTATGTACTGCGCATGAAGTCTACGAACAACGTTGTTCAGAGTGTTGGATACAGCTATATGGTAAACACTTATGTACTGCGCATGAAGTGGATAAGTGCAGTTTGGTTCTTGCGGGAGAGCATATAACGAGACACCACAAACCACTGAAATGTGGATTAGTAGTGGTATATAGAGACAAAGGAAGCAAAGGCAGGTGATCAGGTGGTGGAAAACAGGAGTTGTCCGAGAGGATTGAGGAAGGTGGGGGCGAACACTGATCGTCAAGCTGGCCAGAGGTAGATATGGCAAGGAAACAATTAGAGCATCAGCAGTGAAGAGAAGAGACAAATGTGACTGGAGTAAAACAGGTGATAGGCATTTGGTAGGAGTATTTCAAGAATCTACTAAATCCGGAGAGGGTATGTGAGATAGAGGTACCATATTACGTAAGGAGAAAATTGGGGGCAATAACAGAAGATGAGGTGGCGAAGGCAGTAAGGTTACTGAAAATAGGGAAGGCTGTGGGAATCATTGAACGGATGAACTATCAGTGGAAATGCTGAAAGCAAATTGACTATTGGGAATCAAATGGCCGGGTAAGCTGTTTAATGTGTGCTTCACAGAAGGAGAGATACCTACAAAGTGGCGAAAAGGAGTGCGGAAGGGGAAAGGAGACATCCATGGACCAAAGTCATAAAGAGGCATCACAGAGCCAAGTCATGAAGTTGCTAGAACGGATACTCGATGCTAGAGTGAGGACTATTGTGGAGAGCAAGATGGGAGAAAACCACGTGGGATTTAGGAAATGGAGAGGAACAGACGACGGTTTGTTTGTGATTAGACATATTGTCGAGAAGAGGAGATTATTTAGAAAGAACGTAGCATTTGGTTTTGTAGACCTACAACACTGATTCGATACAATGCCAAGATAACTAACATTTTCAATTATGAAGTGGATGGATATTGGAGAAATGCAGAGGTTATAATAATGAAGACAATTAATATCGAGTCAATAGTGGTGGTGAGAGTTGAAGGAGAGACATTGGAACAACTTGTAGTGGGCGTAGGCTTCATACAGGTAAGCTACTTGCGCCCCCTGCTTTTCATTATGGTTATGAACCTGATCAGTGCAAAGGTGTCGATACAGAACGAACTGAAGAAGATAATGTATGCTGACGACGTAGCAGCGGTGGAAGATAGTAAGGAAGAAGTACAGAATACAAGAATGGAGTAATATCTTCAGAAAACTCCGAATGAATCTTGAGAAGAAAAACCGAAGTAATGTGAGCATGTAGTAGGGGATGGAATGACAATTGAGCAAGTGGACAGCTTTGTGTAATTGGGTGGAAAAGTGTATGAGGATGGAGGAAGTGGCAAGGGTATACAGAGGAGGTTGCAAACAGGAGCGGCAGCATGGATGAAAATAAATGGTATTATTTGGGACAGAAAGAAACAGCTAAATGGAAAGGTTGTTGGAAGCCTGCGTGGTAGTGAAGCGAGAAGACAGAAGGAAGATGGAACCTGAGGATGAAGGTAGTGGGGAGCAGACTGCGATGGGTGGGACACATACAGAGATTGAGTGTGGAGATATTGAAAAAGAGAGCATGGAAAACAGAAGAGGGTGGTAGAAGGAGAAGGGGAAGACAGAAAGTAAGACAGTGTTAAGAGTAATTTCGAAATGTCAGAGGTGAACAGCCGAGAGTGGTATATGGGGACGACGCGTCGCGAAGGCAGATGAAATTGTGTGATGTGATTCCCACCCCGCAAGGGGCCGACGGGAAGAAGCAGCAGAAGAAATGAGTTCCATATTCTCGCATCTGTTGATTAATATTTAAATGGCACATGCATAGGTGTTGCTTGTTGCTCTCCTCTTTGTCCTTGAAGTCCTCTTTGTCCTTGGAGTCCGGGGTGAAGCTGGCATCGATACCGGTCGTCGATTTTTGTTTCCCTCTCCCGTTATTGATCCCGTCTCCACCACCCGTCTCCTCTTTCCATATGCCTCGCTCTCATTTCCAGTTCCCCAAACTACCGCCTATATATTGACTATTTTATCAAACAAAAATAGTATTATTGTTATTAATCTGAGTATGGCTGGAGTCATAAGTGGTGTAATCATTAATCTTTGGACTTGTCTTCAGCTCGATGACGTCAGGTGTGACTACACCATCGCGCTTGAGCTCTACAACAGGGATGGAACGTGTCCTATCTGCACCAAGGGGTATTCAGAGGAGTATTTCAACAAATACCTTCCTCTCACAGTAGGTCCTCTGCGCACTGGGGTACGGAAGGAGGATTTGTCTTTGACAGTCAAATCGATGGTAGAGGGATTCAGCAACACTCTTCAAGAGACCGTTTGTGGTGTTATCGAACTGGAGGCGAAAATTACACAAATCAGCAAGACACAGACTGAGCTTGACGAGAAGATCCAGGCTGTATGCGATGAAGAGGCAGAGTTGAAGGCTAAGGAAGAGCAACTGGAGAAAGAGTTGAAGGATAATGAAGAGCGACTGGAGAGGGAGAGGGAGAAGGTGGAGGAAGATCGGAAGAGGTTGCAAGAGGAGATACAACGCATGTCTGAGATGAACACGATCAAAGAGACTCGAGTCAAACTGGACGTCGGTGGACACGTCTACACGACGTCAACGCTGACCCTCACCAAAGACCAAGAGTCGATGCTAGCAGCCATGTTCAGCGGGAGACATTCCATTCAGCGAGAGGACGACGGGAGTTACTTCATTGATCGCGACGGCACCCACTTCCGCTACATCCTCAACTACTTGAGGGACGGAGGCTTCAATTATGGCGCACTGCCCACTGACCGCGGCATTCTGAGTGAGATACTAACAGAAGCAAAGTATTACCAACTGGATGGGCTAGTGGCTTTACTACTGGTTAGAAAACTCTAGCAACAAGGCGATGGCTAACTAAGGCAAGACAAGGCATCACAAATCCAACTCTTTTCTGGAAGAGACAATTTGACATATTCTTTAATAATCTGCTTGAAAACGGGACCCTTCCTCTCACCTTGTAACGTATAACAAAACAACCATTTAACTACTACTACTATTACCAGGTGAATGAAATCTATTGTTTTAGAAATAATCTCCATTTTCAGAATTCGTGTTGGGGAATGATATGCAAGTTCAGTTAAAATCTCATAGTTCCATGTCTCGTTTAAATAGTTCATGATTGGTCACAGAGAAATCAATAATGTTTACTTACCAATATGTCACATATTTGTGTTTTCTACTAATAACATGAAATTGTACTATGCTTATTTGTAGGTACAGTACCATGTAATAATGATACTAATTATGGATATGATCGACTACAAGAGGCCGACAACGATCTGATTTAGACAAAGTTGCCGTTTTGCCATGACATTGTCTTTGATAATGTTTCAGGCTACGGAGTTCTTGAAACATGTAGTAATAGCAGTAGTTGGTAGTAGCAGTAGCAGTTGCAACACTATTTGTGGTGATAGCTATATATATATATATATATATATATATATATATATATATATATATATATATATATATATATATATATATATATATATATATATATATATATATATATATATATATATATACATACATACATACATACATATATATATATATATATATAAAGTTGTGTGTGTACACACACACACACACACACACACACACACACACACACACACACACACACACACACACACACACACACACACACACACACACACACACACACAGGACACGTCTACTTTATATAATAGTATAACAGTCGTATGCGAATACAACGGAACCGACATACTGTAGGATAATAATAATAAAATAAAAATAATAAAAAACACACACACACACACCGCTTTATATCTAGGTTGTATCAATAACAATGTGGCTAATGATTTTTGTTGCAGATGCTTGGCTCATTTATGTCATTGATGTCATTAAAAATGAAACGATTTTCAGGGAATGTCGTCAACATCGTTCGATTCTCAATATTAATACACTAACTTTGGGGGCAGTCTGGCCGTATCTCCTCCCAGGGGCCGACACCCACGCGTCTCTTTCTACGTTTCTTGCACCAGTGGCCTCTGATCTACCATTTGGCGATGTATTAAAAAACACAAAGGCAGTTATTTAGACTTATTTAGTATAATATTTTTCTTTCCGGAAGACAAAGAAAGAAACAGCCGAATTGTGGCCGCATTGAGTGTAAGCCATTCGATCCCCAGATGGCGTAACCGTCACTCCACCATATGTCTATAGTTTTTTATTCGCTAACTTTGGGGGCATCCTAGTAAATTCGGGTCATATAATGCGTTTATTAATAGGGGCATAGCATGAAGCAGCCTGCTTATTTTCTTGGGAGTCCTTCGAATGTTCACTTGTATCTTCTGTTGCCCCTCTGCAACACACATAAACATGTGACAACTTAAAGCATTCATCCACTAAGACATTCTACGCAGCCTAAGTCTTCTATGCAAATCGCACCATTGGTGTGCAGTGCGTACAATATGGCTTAACGAAGTGATTTGAGACCAACACGATGTTCCATATGGCTAAGTCAGTTTAACACACCTATCGACAAGTGACACACGTGCGTCCTACCACGTACGAAAACCAAATATTGTCTAATTAGGGAAGAACATGGAAATTCAATAAGAATGGTTTTCCTGAGATTGTTACAGACATTACGTGGACACGATACAAAGACACCAGCCGTAGGGTAGACCGGGGTAAGTTGTAACATACGTACTACGTACAAAACTGCTAATGATAATTATTTAGTAGGGTAGCATTATGTTCATTAATAGTTACAACCATAGTACGTGTGATATCACGTGGATCCGTTGACGAGGTACAAAATGCCGCCATTTTAAAGAAAAAAACTATTATTCTACTTGTTAAGGGTTAATTAGCACATTACTTAACCTACTTAATATATGCCGTATATATTAAATAGGCCGTTAAGCAGTTTTTTAAGTATGTTTTATGTAATTACACCTTTCATGAATGGGTCAAGTTGTAACATGTTTCCAGACAAATTGCAACATTACGGTGCGAACTGCAATCCTGAAATATGCTGTTTTTATTACAACTAGCCCCGGTCTCCCATAGTGCGCAACATCACACCTTGTAAACGAAAGCAACAACATCGAAACAGGTTTTGTAGTGTCACTACTCTCTGTATATAAAATGTCACATTGTTTCAGCAGCTGTAATGTGGTCATGCATGACTGACTTACCTAAACTACTATCATGTGACAGCACCCGGAAATGTTAATTGTTGATTCCCCGTCTGGTCGTTGCTGGAAGGAAATATTTAGTTAATTATATATACGTTTTACAGGCATAAGTCAATGTGTCAACACGTCGTTACATAAAACCAATGTTCACGCTGAGAGGATTTATTATGGACAGCACCTGCATAAAACCTTTCTCTAAAGCAAAGATGCTGCATATATCGTAACGCTAACCAACATTAGCTACATAATCTGTATCTAACAGATTTTGGTAACTACAACGAACAATGACTACTGAAACAATTGGACACTATAATATAGTGCCCAATTGTTTCAATAGTTATTAACCACCGCAACACAGCAAAACAACTTAAATAAGTATACTTAAACAACCAGACACCACCAAGGAGACCAGACAGCCCCAACGAAACGAAATACACCCTGACACAGAAAACCAGACGAATTATCACTTTATTTAGTGCTGTATCTCACTTGTTCTTCGGGATAGACGCTTCTGTTGCAAGGCCAGAGGCAGCACAGACAGCGCGCCCAATGCTTCCTCAGCTTCGCCGTAGACTCCTGCTGATTACCAACAGCGTCTGCCGGTTGCGCGTGGGTACCCAACTCGAGGGTGGAAGAGGAGGTAACCTTCGTGGTGCGTTCCTCTTTCTACGGCAGATAAATGACGGAACCCTCTTACGATACATTTGATTTCTACTCCCGTTGCCAAATTGACAACGCCGTATCGAAGTAGTACAATATAATGATGATAACAAGTTTATATATCCCGATAATAAATGGAGAAATATGTGACTGGGAGTATTCACATGTGAAATATGACATTTGGTAGTATGCTCAAATTGCTTCTTTTGGGTGGAAAAAGCAAAATGCCAGTAACAGTCCTCATCAATAATCACTTAAAACGCCAGCGCGCATATAGCCAACATATTTGATGTATATATATATTGTGCTATGTATAAGTGAAATAGCAAATAAAGATAAATGTCACATATTCTACGTATGACAGCCGGAGTGTAGGATACATCATGCCAAATTCCAGATCTTTACAATGCCACCAATTATTTAATATAGACACGTTTGTTGGTATAGCTAACAGGCTTGTGTTTGTAAACATGCGGGGACCCGCCGTAGAGATTCCCACATAATAATCATAGCCACATGGGTTAGTACGACACGCGGAATGTCACGTAAGGTCACTTGGGTTCGTAAAATCCGAAGTAAATGAGCATATAGTGTAAATATAGACACACCAATATAAATTCTTGAAACAAATCCCTCATTGGTGGGATTTTAATTCAAAATCGTATGCACGTGTTCTGAGTTGATTACAAGTAAGATTTCGATAATGTTTCGATGGTTTTATTTGTTACTGTTCGCAACACATTTCCTGCCAGCATAACTTTAATCACCATACTTGAACTGCACCTTGCAGTAACAATGAAAACTTCAAGCATTTCGTGTCCAGTTTCACCTACACTGCTTTGAAATGAACATTTCATGCGGAGTCCCATTTCTTTAATCAGTTCCGCCATCTTCTTGTCAAACAGAATGTTCTGTTTTGCGAAGTCGAAGTACAGGTTGTTTAGCACCAGCGGGCCTAGCCAGCCATCTGGCTTGTAGCCAGGCTCGACTATCAGTGGAATGATGTCCCGCCTCTTATTGTAAGCATACTCGCCCTCTGGAAACAAACACGTACTGAATCATACTGAGTAGAGATGTTGAAAATAAAGACATATGGAGCCCTGCTGTTTTTTGCTTGTGCTTAAAATATAAAACTGTGGCACTCTGTTGATGTAGATAAATTATGTTTATTTTTCAAAGTGTTAACGTTCCGTTAACTGGTGTTAAGAACTATTATATGCATGCATGTGTGTGCGCATGTGTGTGTGTGTTCACGCGCGCGCGTGCGTTTGTGTTTGTTTACGCGCGCGCAAACGCACGCACACACACGCACGCACACGCGCGCACTCACACAAACACACACGCACAGCGAACATTACATTTCCACAGTGTATGTATTCACCCGTTCTGCAGTTGGCGCTGTCCTTGTATTTGGTAGAGGCAGCAATGAGAACTACACTGGCGTCCTCCACCGCCAGCGCCATCGCCTCCAGTGGCGAACCACCTGCCAGAGGTCGGCGATACAGGCTTGTCATTAGTTAACAATGTTTCCCAATTAGGGTCGCTGTTATCTTTTTAGTCTTATGCGTTTATATTTAAAAAAAGGAACAGACATACGATCACGTCTCATTGAGGTGACTTGTCTTTAGTGATTTGTTCATCACTGATCGAAAGCAATAAACTTTTACTCAATTTACTCAACATCAAAGATGAAGTTTCAATATTATGTAGGAGACATAAAAATCAAATCAACACTGAAAATTCCTCATATCCAGCGCCCCTGTGAGATACCAATGCAAATATCAACATTCAGAAATGTTCGCAAATATTCAAGAGTTCCTTTAAAAGACAGTTTCAGTACTCGTGGTCTCCATGTTTCCAGTCAACATTTAAACGTCCGTCACAATTATATAATTATTTCACTTATTTGTACATGTGCAATAGTGAGACAACTTGCGTAATAAAATACCATTGCCAAACAAAAGTACTAAAAACGTTGATGGGCAATGTATTTGTTGTAGAATGAGACGTTGAATGAACCATCGAGTATTTGAGTTAAATCGATGCTAGTGTAACGTAGCTACAGTGGTGGGTGTTTTCTGGTATGCTGGAGAAAGCTAGTGCCAGTGCAAGTAGCATGAAGTTGACTTACTCATGTTGTCCAGGTCCATCCAGACTTCGTAGCCAGCACTTTTCAGCTCGTCCCGTATTCGTTTCATCAGCTCCTGACTGCCCCACTGGTAACTGATCATGACGTGTTTCCTGCCGTCTGTACACGACAGGTAATTACGATCAGTCATAGCATGAATAGTATCAATCATTCATACTACTGTTGGTAGCGATCAAGTAATCAATATTGTTGACTTAACCACCAAACAAAATTATTATTTTAACACTGTATGAATCAAGTGTGATTAATGTGATTAAATGCCGAGTATTCCAATATGTATGCAAACCATATGTAAGGAAACACAACATCGGAGGATATATACACCAATGTTCGTGTTTCATAATACATATCGTGATGTCATCTGTTTTCAAGAATGCAAGCAAGTGGCATCTATAACATAAAATGTGTTCCTACCAGTGCTGTCTATTCCTTTGGCAGCTGTGTCGGCCGTGTGGTTGAAGTGTTCGCCCAACTGCCAGAGAGCGCCTTTAACTTCTCTGCATAGTTGTTCATCTTCGCCCGAAGCCAACGTACGCAATGCTACCAACATGACGAAGTTCTAGTATTGATGTCATGACGAGGACATCGTAATGACGAACGTTTGACTACTGATGTATTCTCCTTTTGGTGTCGGCGTTATGAAACCCTAGTCTCAAATAGGCCTAAGCTTAGTAGTATTTCAGGAGCTATGTTTGATCAATTACATGACGTTTCAATACCAAAAATATATAATTACAATGGTGAATGTGGTCTTAGAATGAAACATTCCACTTTTGAAATTCTCGACATAATACATCTCAGCAAACAATACCCACTGGTGACTTTTCAACTGTCCACTGATTTTTATCATGCAACAAACACTAAATATGGTAGATACCACCTAGCAATTTAGGAATCTTTGTTCACATGGATTTAACAATGAAATATAATGTGTGTGTGTGTGTGTGTGTGTGTGTGTGTGTGCGTGTGCGTGTGCGTGTGCGTGTGCGTGTGCGTGTGCGTGTGCGTGTGCGTGTGCGTGTGCGTGTGCGTGTGCGTGTGCGTGTGCGTGTCTGTGTGTGTGTGTGGGGGGGGGCGTGCGTGTGTACGTGTGTGTGTATCAACGGAATGAAACATTATTAAGAGACAATTGACACATGACTGAGCCTGAGGCGTGTTAAGTTAGTTTCCACGACGACACGCTTTAAGCGTTCTTAATTATATATACCCATTCCTATTTATGCATGCTGTGTTGATTTTTCTGACCTTCGACACACCCCGGCTCCTGGTTAATGAAGGCTCTGCACCGGAAGGCGAGGCACCGTATTCCTTCGACGGCAAGTCTACGCTCCTCTTCGTCGCCGATCGTCAACAACCCTGTATACAGTGGCAGCGCCCCCAAACGGACAATGCGTACTTTGTTCGAGTCGTTGTTCGCGAGTTTGTTCAATCCCTGTTGAGCATTTACGATAGAGTATATGTTCTGGTTATTACAAACAAAAACAATCTACATTCGCACAGCAGACATGCAAATTACTGTACGAGCTAAAGTGAACGGTTCTGCTACTGATTTAGACTCTCAAGTAAGTTGTTTTACTTTTGTTGCGACGACTCATTTATTTAGCATCACACGACAACATCACACGACAACACAGGCATAATTGAATTCGTTTCTGATGAGATTCCTTCTACAATCAGGTTATTGTCATTTGATATCAACCGAAGTGTAATTACAAATTACCCCGAGCAATTCGTTTGTAGAAAATCCGTGAATTCGTGGTCCCGTTTTCACATTGTAGACCTGGAACAAAAGATTTAACCGAAAGTTACACCAATTAAAAGATTCACCACGTTCCTTTGATATTCCATGTCATCTTCGAAGGATGTTGTGACGTGACGAAGGCTATACCCACCAATTCGTGTAATACCATACAAATTATAGTATACCAAATGTTGACATGGTAATTATATGATAGTCGCTTTCTTCTTGCTATCATAACCTGTGGCAAGGTTTTGGATTTAAAATGCCAGACCAACCTGCGTCATAATTTACAATAAACAAGTCTCATTTATGTTGTATGTATGATTGTGATAACTAGGAAAAATACCCATCCTCCGAACGGGATAAAATACCCATCCTCCGAATAGGATAAAATACCCATCCTCTGAAAGGGATAAAATACCCATCCTCCGAACGGGATAAAATATCCATCCTCCGAACGGGATCAAATACCCATCCTCCGAACGGGATCAAATATTCATCCTCCGAACGGGATAACTTGGTAGTTCGTAAGTGACCGTCATGATATAAATATTTGCAATATGTCAGGATAGGCAAAGCATCTAGGAGGAGTAGCATAACATACTTGCACTAGCTGGATTATAGTAAGAGTGGAGTGTTTAATTATGCCTTGTTCGTCGGATATAGAAAGGAAAATGTATCTATAGTTGTTTTATTGAGGTTATTTTGTTGCCATCGTCTATCCACATTTACTGTTTACAGTTATAGGAATACATTCCATTCCCCAAATAAAATGTCAGTGATTTGGCTGGGAAAATACCTGTGTTGGGAGAAACCACCAGATAATGTTTCATCTAGCTCTGCAGTGTTTGCATAAACTGGACGTATTTTGAACAATGTCATTACTGTATTGCTGAATGTAATTCATGCTGAATTACAAAATGTGCATAAGTGCTGAAGCGTTACACAGCATATGTTCGCAACAAGCAGTACGTTACGGTGAACGTTGTGTATTTATAAGCTGAAGGAGGATGTTGTTGTGAAGAAGAGTTTCAGAAGGAATATGGTGACGAGTCAGCTAAAGTGGGCTAGACACGTGCAACAAATGGAAGGGAAAAGTTGAAGAAGGGAGCTGATGTGTTTAGAGTGGAGGGTAGAAAGAGAAGAGGAAGCCCGGGACAGAGATGGGAGGATTGTGCGAAGAGATATTTATCGGGGATGGGGGTGAAGAACGAAAGCGAAGAATAAGGGTAGTGGGGAAGGGTGGTGAAGACAGCAGTAAATTGGGAACAGCGACAGAAGGAGAAGGAAAAATCGACGACCACAATCGATGTCAGCCTTACCTCGGACTTCAGGGATAAACAGGAGAGAAACATTTATAACTGCGTTCTGGTGTTGTTACTCTACCTGACGCAGCATGTGGATGATGAACTGAATGTTGTCGTCATCTGAGTTGATCTTCTCGTTTTCCTTTTCAGTGACGATGTCCGCCAACAGGATAATGACTATGGTCCTTGTCTTTGGGAACGCAGCCGACCGAAATTTGGTCAATATGTCGACGGCCGAAGCATCCCGATAGGCTTTACGCGCCTCGTCACATTTCTACGGTGAAACATTTGTAAAGAAAACACGTAACAAATACGATTTATCGAGCAGGCATAATTATGATCGGGGTTTAGGGCATTACATACAGTGCATTCATAGGTCCAGCCTCTTGTCATGAAATAAACTAACTTGTGTGTTTGAATTTGTAACCAACGTTTCCATCTTGGAAACGGCTGGAATCTGCTACACTACAATTTATAAACCGACACAGATGCCGTGGAAAGCGAATGTAACCAACCTTCAGGGCATTGTAAAGTATGCACATCATTGAGAACACGCAGTTCTTGATTCCCGTGTTCTTCGCTCGGGCCGGGTCTAACTTTGGATCATTCAAGTATTTGAGAATGTTCGTGTGTAGTCCGTCGTCGACCACTTGCCGGCAGAGGACGGGAGACTTGTCCGTCGCATTACACATACTGAGTGCCACGCGACACATGTTACTGAACGCGATCGAGCGGCCGTCTGGCCCAGACCAGTCAACGTAAAAACATTTCGAGAAGATTTCCGCGAACAACGTAGCCAGGCCAAGTTCGACAACAGCGTTTGTGGTCTCAACATTAGCCTGGGTTGGCTTCATTTCCTTCATTACCAACGCGTCGCTGACGAACTGTGGCGAAACGGGCAATGTGTTAGCGGAAGTATGGTTGATACAGTAGAAAATGTTCCCATTCCAAGTTAGAAAGCATGCTTTTCTTTAGACATTTTATGAGATCCAGTAAACGTGAAAGAAATATGTGTAAATGTTAAAAGAGCATCAGAAAAGTGTGGTCATATATTCCTAGAATTAACTGCAACTAGTACAATTAAATAGCTAATAGTGACTAAGTATCATAAATATGGTTCCGTTAATAATAATCTTTGTTGTGGACATGCCAAAAACGCATTTTAAGTTTCTTAATACTTATAAACTATAACAGATTATCACACCAGAAAGAGATAATCGAGTTCCATTTGACCAAGCTGTTTGTACTGTTATCAAAACCATTCCAAGAATTACCCGTTATAAAGACACACGTGACGGCTAATGGGGACATTTTGATAGTATCAACCGTATATTCGTGAACGTATGAGCTAGGATACCACATAGTCTAAATAACGCACACGACACAAAAACAATGGTTGCCTAACTTGTGCCACTTCGGCTGTTATTTCTACACTATTTGTGATAAATTTATGACACCGATATGAGCAAAACACTGTCATCAACGTCAACCACGAGGACCAGTGTTTGTAATGAGCGAAAAATGCATTTCTCCCACCTTGAGATCCTTCTGGCATCTCTTTGTGTCGTATTCTGTCGCCTCGCTTAGGCGACGCATCGTTTCTCGTAATCTGTCGACGCATATCGACGCCTTCTCCTCCGACACAGCCCGTGTATCCGTGTTAATGATAGGCTCAGGTTCGTTGTCTGACATCGTTGGTGCAGGAGCGTTTGTGTATCAAATGTGCGATGCTGTAACGCAAGAACGCATATGTGTCAACACCTGCTCACGGAAAAGCGAGAAAGTGCTCTCGAAAAAGCGAGAAAGTGCTCTCGAAAAAGCGAGAAAGTGCTCTCGAAAAAGCGAGAAAGTGCTCTCGAAAAACCTGGTGGAAATGCGATTTCTACCTACCAGTATCGCGGCTCCAGCTTTATACCTTCTAAAGACATGCATTAAATATATACAGACAATTACTTTTTCGCTGTTTTCTATTTATAGGGTGTTCAATGTTGCCTCATGGTATCTCATTACCTTGGGGATATCTTGAACATGTAGACCGTCGTTCATTTGTTCTCCTGCTTTTCACAACGAGTTCAATTACGTAGCCTCAATGGGGTTAGTTTTTTATGATTCCCTCTACTCTTCTTCTGATTACCAGATGCAGAAAAAAGGAATTCGTACCCCAAGGAAACAAGTGTATAATATTGGAGTTAAATGTCATAGATCGTTACTGGAAGTGTTATTAGAAAGAGGTGTCCTATTGACATCATCAACATGATAATTATGCTCAACTGAAGTAAACCTTGTGTATATCAACTTTTTGAAAAACGCCCAACCCATTGCCTACACATGCACACGATCTGTGTGCCCAACTGAAGCACACTTGTCATTTAATCACTTGTCATTTAATCACTTGTCATTTAATCGTGCCTGTCATCGCACACGAAATCGTGCCTGTCATCGCACACATGTCATTGCCTACACATGCACACGCTCTGTGTGCCCATCTGAAGCACACTTGTCATTTAATCGTGCCTTCCTCTACAATGTCATCGCACACGAAACAGTACACGGCTTCACTGCTGTCACTCTAAACTCTTCTCTGTTTGCAGCTTGCCGTATTCTGATTGCTGTGCGGCCCTTGTGTTTTGGTTCGCTTGGTTGTAGGGCTTTCTCTCGGATTGATTTTCTTTGTCCTTTTTCTTTGATTTGAGAGGACTGTTCAGACATCATCTGAACAAGTAAATGAGATGGCGTTTTGTTGTGAGGGGCGGTGCAGGCGCACTTTGTTGTGAAGGGGCGGTGCAGGCGCACTTTGTTTTGAGGGGGCGGTGCAGGCGCACTTTGTTGTGAGGGGGCGGTGCAGACGCACTTTGTTGTGAGGGGGCGGTGCAGGCGCACTTTGTTGTGAAGGGGCGGTGCAGGCGCACTTTGTTGTGAGGGGCGGTGCAGGCGCACTTTGTTGTGAGGGGGCGGTGCAGGCGCACTTTGTTGTGAGGGGGTGCAGGCGCACTTTGTTATGAGGGGGCGGTGCAGGCGCACTTTGTTGTGAGGGGGCGGTGCAGGCGCACTTTGTTGTGAGGGGGCGGTGCAGGCGCACTTTGTTGTGAAGGGGCGGTGCAGGCGCACTTTGTTGTGAGGGGGCGGTGCATGCGCACTTTGTTGTGAGGGGGCGGTGCAGGCGCACTTTGTTGTGAGGGGGCGGTGCAGGCGCACTTTCCAATTTCCTCCGTCCGTGTGACTAGGAGATTTTTGCGCGTCCATGTTCACGATTATGCTTAATGATTTTGTTTTGTTGCGCCTCTGAGCTCAGGTTCCTGAGGATATAGGCGCCGTAGAAGTTAGTTATTGTTATTATTATTTCGCAACTCTAGATTCGTAGTGCCCAGCATATTCTCCTATTGGTGAGTACTAAACAAGAATAGGAGTTTTATTTGGGAATACGTCTTCCCCATCCCTGAAGACGGTATCGTGGTGGATGTTTATAACATTGATTGATCTTTTGAGGACTTTGCTTATTGCCATTATTTCAACTTCTTCTACCATAGAGGTTTGATTTGATATCAAACTGATACGTTCTGAACTTGAAACATGCTCCTTTGAGGCAAGCCAGCATGTAGTGACTCCCCTTACAAACCGATGTATTCATCAACGTGTTCACACATGAACTGCATTGTTGTAGCCCTCAAGGTGTTGACGTGAATCCTTTCATTGATTTGTAGCATTGGATCGTTAAGAAAGCCTGTGGAATTTGTCACAGTTGTTTGATGGGCAGCATTCATGCTAGTCACTACACAGAGGAAAAAGCAGTGTCCATCGCGTATAGTACGGATTACAACTCGCTGGACACGGAGGGCCTACCACAGGTTGAGGGCCTACCACAGGTTAAGGGCCTACCACAGTTTGAGGGCCTACCAAAGGTTGAGGGTCTACCAAACGTTGGGTCCTACCAAAGGTTGCGGGCCTATCACATATTGGGGGTCAGTTGGAGACCGAGGGCCAATTGGAGACCGAGGACCAATTGCAGACCGAGGACCAATTGGAGACCGAGGGCCAATTGGAGACTGCGGGTCAACCGTAGACTGCTGACCACCTGCAGACGGGAGGGCCAACTGGAGACTCGGGTTCAACTGGGGATTCAGTTCTAACTTGAAGTTCTGGGCCAACTGGAAACTGTGAGCCAACTGGAGACTGTGGGTCCACTGGAGACTGTGGGCCAACTGGATACTGTGGGCCAACTGGATACTGTGGGCCAACTGGAGACTGTAGGCTAACTGGAGACTGTGGGTCAACTGGAGACTGTGGGCCAACTGGAGACTGTGGGCCAACTGGAGACTGTGGACCAACTGGAGACTGTGGACGATCTGGAGACTGTGGGTCAACTGGAGAATGTGGGTCAACTGGAGACTGTGGGTCAACTGGAGACTGTGGGTCATCTGGAGACTGTGGGTCAACAGGAGACTGTGGGCCAACTGGAGAGTGTGGGTCAACTGGAGACTGTGAACCAACTGGAGGCTGTGGGCCAACTGGAGAGTTTGGGCCAACTGGAGACTGTGGGTCAACTGGAGACTGTGGGCCAACTGGAGACTGTGGGTCAACTGGAGACTGTGGGTCAACTGGAGACTGTGGGTCAACTGGAGACTGTGGGCCAACTGGAGACTGTGGGTCAACTGGAGAGTGTGGGTCAACTGGAGACTGTGGGCAAACTGGAGACTGTGGGCCAACTGGAGAGTGTGGGTCAATTGGAGACTGTGTGTCAACTGGAGACTGTGGACCAACTGGAGACTGTGGACCAACTGGAGACTGTGGGTCAAATGGAGAATGTTGGTCAACTGGAGACTGTGGACCAACTGGAGACTGTGGACCAACTGGAGACTGTGGGTCAACTGGAGACTGTGGACCAACTGGAGACTGTGGACAAACTGAAGACTGTGGACCAACTGGAGACTGTGGACCAACTGGAGACTGTGGGCCAACTGGAGACTGTGGGTCAACTGGAGAGTGTGGGTCAACTGGAGACTGTGGGCAAACTGGAGAGTGTGGGCCAACTGGAGACTGTGGGTCAACTGGAGACTGTGGGTCAACTGGAGACTGTGGACCAACTGGAGACTGTGGACCAACTGGAGACTGTGGGTCAAATGGAGAATGTTGGTCAACTGGAGACTGTGGACCAACTGGAGACTGTGGACCAACTGGAGACTGTGGGTCAACTGGAGACTGTGGACCAACTGGAGACTGTGGACAAACTGAAGACTGTGGACCAACTGGAGACTGTGGACCAACTGGAGGCTGTGGGCCAACTGGAGACTGTGGGCCAACTGGAGACTGTGGGTCAACTGGAGACTGTGGGTCAACTGGAGACTGTGGACCAACTGGAGACTGTGGGTCAACTGGAGACTGTGGACCAACTGGAGACTGTGGACAAACTGGAGACTGTGGACCAACTGGAGACTGTGGACCAACTGGAGGCTGTGGGCCAACTGGAGACTGTGGGCCAACTGGAGAGTGTGGGTCAACAGGAGACTGTGGGTCAACTGGAGACTGTGGGCCAACTGGAGACTGTGGGCCAACTGGAGAATGTGGGTCAACTGGAGACTGTGGGCCAACTGGAGAGTGTGGGTCAACTGGAGACTGTGGGCCAACTGGAGACTGTGGGTCAACTGGAGACTGTGGGCCAACTGGATACTGTGGGCCAACTGGAGACTGTGGGTCAACTGGAGACTGTGGGCCAACTGGAGACTGTGGATCAATTGGATACTCTGGGTCAACTGGAGACTGTGGGCCAACTGGAGAATGTGGGCCAACTGGAGACTGTGGGCCAACTGGAGACTGTGGGTCAACTGGAGACTGTGGGCCAACTGGAGACTGTGGGCAAACTGGAGACTGTGGGCCAACTGGCGAGTGTGGGCCAACTGGCGAGTGTGGGTCAACTGGAGACTGTGGGCCAACTGGATACTGTGGGTCAACTGGAGACTGTGGGCCAACTGGAGACTGTGGGCCAACTGGAGAATGTGGGTCAACTGGAGACTGTGGGCCAACTGGAGAGTGTGGGTCAACTGGAGACTGTGGGCCAACTGGAGGCTATGGGCCAACTGGAGACTGTGGGCCAACTGGAGACTGTGGACCAACTGGAGGCTCGGGATCAACTGGAGATTCAATGATTACGTTTGCTACTGTTCAAAGTCGCCCCACAACATATTAATTTGTTACTGCCACATGCGATCGCTTTATGGTAAAAATAAAACAAGTACACAACTTCACAGATGTATAACCCACGTCGTGGACACTTTTAAGAACCTGACAGAAATGCACATACCAATGTGTAACTGAAAGTTTATCGTGTAAAAATTGGGGGTTTTGCAATGACAATTCCCTCATGATTACTAAAATGCATGTTAAAATTGGATTGCATCAATAAAATCTTAAATCATAAGATCTAAAAAACAAATTACAAGTAACACACACATACACAAAATAAAAAACAAAAATATAATTTTATTTAGCTATACTGCTGACCGAATTTTTTCAGAAAAAAGTTTCCCTACTGTTCAAAGTAACCCCTGTTTACGATAATGCATTAAGGGTCGCCATTTTGATGTGTCGTCCTCATTCGCGGTAATCGCACACACTAAAAATGTGAAATAAATTAAGACTTAAATAAAATAATTAGAATGGTCTCGGGTGAAACAAATAGATAGATATTACCGTGAATATTGTTTGTTTTTGAAATATACAAAAAAGCGGGACATATCGTCCGGGAAAGCGGGATCAGGGGGGAAACGGTATTTCCAGCCGGAAAATGGGAACGTTGACACCTATGAGAATTATTCAATGTGAATTTCCAATAATGTATCATAAGTTCGTAACAACACGTTTTAATGGTTATGCAGTATGTGTGGCCGCTGTGGCAACGTTCTCTGGAATCGTACATAAAAATATCACTTACATATAGTATAAGCGATAAAATGGAATTGTGTTGTTTTGTGACATACACTCTTTGGAATGGGCTAACAATATAGGCTTCATTTTTTACATCAAGATATTATCACCACTGGTGTTCATTGTCCTGAAGGCTGGATACATGCACCAGCTATCAGCGTTCGCCAAACCAGGCGTCGAGTTCCATGAAAGTACAACCAATGACGGGGAAGTAGAGCTGCTTAATTTCGGATGTTATTGTTGCAATGTCATCGCTCTGGCCAAACGTCATCTCCACCACGCTGTGTGAACATTTTGTGTTTTTTTCATCTCGGTGCCAACTCATTTGACTGCATTACAGGTCTTACCCTAGAGATCGTCAACAACTTTTCGAATCGCTCATCTGTTCTCATATTCCTTACTGCCAAAATGGTGATTTCAAATAGCTCCCGCCTGGCGGCAGATACCTGTGACACTATCTGGTTCTTTCTAACACATTGCATACATGCAATCAATTACCTGTGTAAACAGTTAGAGTTGACAAACATCAGAATGATGTGATGGTGAAGGACAATTAGATATGTTACGATGTTGTTCAGCAATTGAATTGTAGAAAATGATGTACCAATTATTGTTGCTTTGTCTTCGAGGAAGCTCAAATGATCTCACTGTTGAACGTGTGTCTCATTTGAGTTTCACGTCTGCATTAAAAAGACACACACGCACGCACACACGCACGTACACACACGCACGCACGCACTCACGCACGCGCATGCACACGCACACACTTATAAACACCCACTTACGCACCCGCACGCACGCACACACGCCCGCACTGGGTTCACAAATCACACCACATTGAAACTGCTAGTCAATTGAGTTCGGATACGACTCCGAAGCAAATTCACAACTATCACCACGCAGCGATACATTTTAAACATACTTTGGAGCCTGCACACTGGGTACGAAAACCTGGAGAGAGAAAACCAGGAAAGCCTGTACTCACTACATTGACATCCTAAAACGTGACACAGGCGTGGGGAAACAAGATATTATGACTGCAACTGCAAGATAGGTAAACATGACAGGCCATTGTGATTCAAGGAACTCATTCGACATAATCAAACAAGCACTATACAACCTCTGGTTGGTCGCCCTTCTCACCACTCTGGAATATACACACTCTGAAGTTTTACACAAAATACAGGTCGTAGCATGTCTCCACTTGCAAGGCTCTACTAACCTTGATTGCAGATTAGAACGGCGACAGTTACTTTTCAGCCGGATACAATTGTACGTGCTACTTATCAAGCCGTGTGCCAGGACATCGACATTGAAAGCAGCTCGCAGATACCACACGATATTCAACAACCCCCAGACATCACACTATATTCCGTGACTTAGGCCTATGTGTTGAAAACAAGGCTGCGTCGAATGTAGTCCTCAAATATCACAGCATACTCCACGAATTATCCAGCGAAATATCGATCACATATATCACACAACAGCCCACGACTTATGCGTCAACTGGTCCGTTGCTGTGATTGTTCGTCTGATACATTTCTCTCCAGGTCAATCGCCACTAGTTATGTAACACATGTAAGCCTACGGTTCGTTCTTCATATACACTTTGTATTACTCGGTTGTTGACACACACAATCAGACGAAGTCAATTAGCGCCGAGTCGTCGTTGCATTAGCAAGAATCGATGATGATAGACACAAGTAGAAGTCTCTTGGGTCGGCGTCTTATTTACCGCGCTGACGGGAGTTGCATTGGTATGCATGTTTCGACAAAGATCGCTGTGAATCATTCGCTAAGTTTAAAGCCTACCATTGACAGCTAATTGACTCATTCGATCAACAACAATTCGAGTAGGCCTATATAATGTGTGTTTGTGTCATGTCATGACATGCAGACGAACCGCATCCAGACCTTATAATCTTGACACGGCAATTGTTGTGCTGTTGTCGTGCTTACATTTTTCAGCCGTCGAATCCACTTGTTGTATCTGCGCGCGCGCGTGCATGTGTGTGTGTGTGTGTGTGTTTATATACATATATATATATATATATATATATATATATATATATATATATATATATATATATATATATATATATATATATATATATATATATATATATATATATATATTTATATATACAATAGAAAGACTGCATTTGTGTCGACCATCCACTAGACGTGGTACAAAAGCCGGAATAAGACGATCCAGGCCAATAACCAGGGTGGCCAGCAGACGGTGTCATCAGGTCAGTTCGATTAGTAAACAAACTGGTGTCAACAATTCAAACTTGATATAACTCACATCGAGGGGAACAGGGAATTGGTCGTTCATTGCGCGAAGCTCGCCTGACCTTCGTGCGAAATTAGCCTTGA